>VDFB02048124.1:0-22344 GCA_007258455.2 Sequoia sempervirens
TGCCTTTGAACTTAATTGTTATTTGTTAATGTATTTATTTGAATTGAAAATCATATATGAAAAATTGAAAGTGGAAAGATGTATCTCTTTTTTAGGATGAAAAGCATTGTTGTATCATTTATTAAATGTTTTATGATTTCAATTATGCAAAGTGCAAAATATGATGTTACAAAAGAAAAAAAATTACTTCCTTGTTTTAAGGAATTGATTTATTTTCTGCAAGGTTAAAAAACTTGGGTTTTTAACCGTGCAGTAAATAATTGATTTATTTGCTGCAAGGTTAAAAAACTTGGGTTTTTAACCATGCAGTAAATAATTCCATTCCATGAAAATAGGAAATAAAATTTCTCTTTCAACATTATAATTTACAATTGCATAATTGAATACACAAGCATTTCATAAAGAAATCATTTTACTTTTCAAACTAAAAAGAGTATACAATTTTTCCATTTTCAATTTCCACATAAATGTTTACAATTAAGTAAAGAGATATCATTTAACTATTGGGTACAAGGTCAAGAGTTCCATAGCTGAATTACTTTTCTACCTCACAAGCCTCAGAATGTCATCTGCAAGAGGGAGAGCATCACCCAAGCTCTTTACCTCCAACCACAGACCGCCGGTCCCTTGCACACCTTCCAACTGGAAGTGGTCCTACCCTTAAACAAAGAGTATAGTCAAGGACCCCCTTTGTCATCTGAGTTATGGTGTTGTGTCCTACTTAACCTATATAGTCATACAACTATAGGTTCCCTCTAACTATACACGACACTATTGATTGGTTAGGCAACTTAGGAGCACAGTGAATTGACAAGTGCAAGCCAAGACTATTGCACTTACTTTGGCCAAAGTATTGAATTAAATTCAACCATTACATACGAGTGGAGTCATATAGTCACCCACCTCTAACTGAAATTGGAAACCTTAATTGACCTAAGGTTAACCCAAACTTACTGTTTGACAAATGGTTAATCATATTTGAAAGTTTTTACTTTGAACATATAGACTCCCTAAGTCAAAAACTCAATTGGCATGGTTAGTTATTTCTAACTTCGAACACCCGAGTTCCATTCACATAACTTCTTGGGTTTTGGCTACTACCACTTGTTCAAAGTGTCAAGACATTGAATAGGAGAAGTATGAGAAGGTTGGTGGCAACAACTTTTGTCATGATAGAAAAATAAGAATCAACTAGTTGATTGAACGCTGAATAGGAGAAGTATGAGAAGGTTCGTGGCAACAATTTTTGTCAATGATAGAAAAATAAAAATCAACTAGTTGATTGAACTATCTAAATGGTTGTGGTCAGAAGGAGATGGTATAGGTTGAAGAAGTAAAAGGACGAAGAGATGGAGTAAAAGAAGAAGATATGATAGATATCACAATGCTAATAGTTGCTATCAATTTAATTTTATTATAATCATTATATGGCTCCTTGAAATGTTTGGAATTTTTTCGAGATGATGAAATGGAATGGGTAGGTATGCCTATAGAAGCATTTATAAGAATATTAGTTGATTTATATGATAGAGCCAAGGGAACCCTCCACCAATATTGGATGGAGTACCACGAAGGATGCTACCTTGATAGTTGTCATAATGAATATTTTTAATTTTGAATCTTAGGAAAGAGACCACAACGATTGATTGGCAATTGAATAATAACCTAGAATACTTTTGTTGCTGACTGTTCGTGATTAAAATTATGCAAGTTGTGGGAAATTAGGTGCTCTAAATTGGCCACAAATTTGGAATAATAACTTTGAAAAATAAAGCATTCATTAAAAAATAACTTCTTTGTTAAATACATTCATTAGAATAAGAATCATAACTTCTGCAAGTACAGCTTGGCCAACAAACTAGGCATTATTCCTGAAACTTGCAAAGTTTACAAATTTTGCAGGAATGTCATTGCTTTAGGGAAAGAAAAATAGTGAAAGTGAGTTAATTTTTGACGGAGATACCAAGATAAAAAATATTCACTGAACATCTCGAAGAAAAAATAACAGCTAAAATTGAAGAGGAGGAATGTTTACTTGTATTTGTATATGTCTTGGGAGAAAGAGTAAAGTTGATATGAAGAATGTTAAATTAGTTATTCAAAAGGCATTCAAAGCATTTTACACTACCAAAACTCGAAATTGATATGGTGGCATGAATATATCTGTCTATTATACTGGAATTTGAGAATTTTTAATATCTTTTGTGTTCCTCAATTATTTAATGCGATTCAAAAAAGTTCTTGTTGAATGTTCCCTGACTATGAAAGACAGTCCACACCAGAATGCATATTGTTTCTAACATTCAGTCCTTGTCACACATATGAAAAATATCCATATACAAACACATATTAGCAATCACTACTTAAATACGTTTTCCATACAATGTTGGACCCATGTTATTTTCTCCCATTCTCTGCTATACCTGCATATTCATATACTGCTTTTTTCCCTTCAATCTTATGGGACATGTAGTGTCTAATAAAATCTTCATGCATAAATTTCTTGAACAAGCAGGGACGAGTATCGTCAATCGGTTGCAGTGCAGGACTGATCTCTGCATCCAGTCCTGGACTGTAAAAGATGGCAATAGATAGTCTGGCATTCTCTTTGCTTGTTACTGCTCTATGCTCAATGCTTCTATATCTTCCATTTGCCATCACCTGCATCAATGCTTTACATACTATTAGCATTGTAGGCAGTTACAGGTCAACAAGTTCCAACCATTTTGATTACTTTCATTTCCTTAGCTAGATTTCTAGCATAGCTTTGTATTACTTTTTCCTTGTACTAAATTTGCGTTACCCATACAACTGATAAAGTAAATGTACAAGCGAATTTACAATGCAGAATATGATTCATCTTGCACTTAGATGAAGCCCAATGGGCTATGCCTGCCTATTTATAATACAACATAATGGGTTTATTGTAAATTTTATGTTAAAAAGAGGAATGCATCCATTCAAATCTCATAAAGTATAGTGTTGTGTCCATTTAATTTAAATCCTTTCAAACCTTTTATTGAAATACGTTTGTTCTCAACCTACCTAAATTTCTATTATATTGATCAACTTTGTTTATTTTGGCAATCAATAGCTAGGTTTGGGATAAAGAGATTGTTGTGATCTTCATTTCCTCGCAATTCAAGCTGTTAAATACCAAATATATCTAATACTGGAGCTAAACACAATAAAGTTTACAACTATATGGATTAGTTTGAAATTAAATTTGGAAGAGAGATTTACCTCTAACAAGACACCAAGGTTAACTACTAGAGCATAAGGAATTGGTTGAACAGCCACCCATTTATCATCCTTTCGGACATGCAATCCAGCAACTTTGTCATCCTGCAACAATAGTGTGATGCCAGATCCATCTGCATGTGGGCTGATGCGGGCTGATGCCTAGAACATGCTCTGGTTTTGGACATGGTGGATAGTAATTCATCCGCATCTTTTGATAGGTGTTTCCAAATGAATGTTAAAAGTAGTCAGTTTTGAGATGTAAAGTTTCGGCAATTAAACTCAGCAGCTGCAAAGCAAGACTTTTAATCTCTTTGTTGTATTCATCCACAATATGCCTACAAATTCCACAAGAGAAAGAAATTTTGATAACATAGTATTAGTGCGACTTGTATGAAATACCAGGGTAACTTTTTATAGTGATAAGCACTAAATATCCTTTTTAAGAAAAAGCGTTACAAAAGACCATTAGATGTAAAAATGCTAGGTTAATATTTGATTTTGTTGCCTGTGAAGAAAAACAGTAATTTTCCCAGGACTTAATTGTAATGTATCTATTTCTGAAGTTCTGGAATACTGTTCAACTCCATGGGGGCCCATCTGTTGTGGTTGTTAATTGTACTCGAGTATAAACAAGAAACAACATCATATTGTTCAATAAAATTAATTACATTCCTACTGTTATGTATCAAAGTATTAGCAATATAAAGGTGACAACTATCAAATATTACTGTAAGTGGAGGCAACCACATGAAAATGCAATGCATAATAGAAAAATAAAGTGCTGCATTCAACATCTTGGCTGATAGGACTAGTACTTGGTGGAATGCACATACAAGTGTTGACAATGATATTTCAAAAGAATCTGAATTAACCTTGTGTCTTGTTGATCACATTTCAAGAGATTCTTTAGTGAGCTTTTGTAGTGTAGGGGATTAGTACTCAAATGATATCAGAGGATTGTCCTAGAGATTTACCATTACTTAGTGATCCATCTCTAAATTTGTACTTGATGCAGCTAAATTTTAAAAGATAGCTAGGGATATTTAGGCAAAAAGTGTAATGTCCCCATTATAGCTCAGTTCAGGAGCATATTGAGTTAGCTTATTTCTTGGACACTTGTAGGCTGATAGGATCTAGTTAGAGGGTCACTGGCCGTTTTTGGTGGGATTCGTCGTCTCCACCCTTTGAGTTCAGAGTTGGGTTCAGTGCGAACCTTGGCAGTTCAGTGATTGATAGCTTCTGATGGCACATCAATATGTTGGGTTATGAGTGAGATATTAATATTTTAGTGGATTAAAGTGTTTTAATTTATTTGATGGAATATTATAAAGTCAACTTGATTTTATAATAAAGTGATCACTTAAATTTATTTAAGTGAAAATCAAAAGCACTTTATTGAAAAGGGCGCTCAATATTAAATTAATAACTATTGAAGTTATTAAAAGTTATAAAATACATTTTTAATGTATTTTAAAGAGAGAAGTGCGTTACTACTTGAAAAGTCGTGCATTTAGGCTTATAAAGAAAAATGAAGGCAAATCAAACTCATTCATTATGATTATTTGACTTTGCTATTCAACTTCTCTATGATATTCTCTAAGACAAGGGTTTCAGTGTATTCTGCCATTGGAGAGCGAGATCTTCTTTAGTGTTGAGCATATTTGAGGTTGTGAGAGACCAGCCAAATTTGTGCATCTATGAGGGCTTTAGTTTAGAAGTCCATTTGATTTACATCATAGTTCTTCGATTTCTTTTTCCAGAGGTTTTCAATAAAAGGCAGAGGGTTTGAGAGATTGGCGTCTTCTTTCCTTTGGTGGATAGTTTCTTTTTCATGGTCGTACCTTTCATATAGATGTCGTATTTTCTCCTTGAAGTGCATGGCTCTTTTGGCAAGGGCGTGTGACTTCTTGAGGCAAAACACCTCCTTTTCTGGCATTTTCTGTGTTTCTTTGAGGGCGCCTATCCTTTGCAATGGCTTTTCTCCAGTTTCCAGGTGGGAGAAAGCAGATCTGCAGCCCAGTCGTGCTATTCATCAGGTCTCAGCACATCTTGCCTGGCAAGCGCATTATTTTTCTTATTTAATTATTCTGGAGAGATTTGGGTACGTTTATTGTTCCTGATTTGTTTGTAATTGATGAATAATGCCTATTTCCAGTGTTCCACGGAAACGCTTTTCCCCCCCTATTTGGCCGCATTTCGGAAACAAAAACATTTCGGAGACGAGGAAATGGGTACTTGGTGTTTCCTGCCGTCCCGCCACTGCCATCGGAGCTCCGCCGGAGACGGGGAAATGTCTCTGCGTCTCCCAAGGAGACTTGGAGACGTGGAGACGTCTCCAAGTTTCCTTGAGAGACGTCTCCAAGTCTCCAAGTCTCCTTGGGAGATGCCTAGGCGTTTCTCGGGAGGTTGGGGAGACGCCTAGCCATCTCCCATCGAGCCCCACGTCAATAGGCCGACTTAACTTAAAAATTAAAAATAAATTTTGACTATTAGTATCTCTATTTAGTTTACTGTTTTACTATTTTCCATTTGGCATTTGCTACTCATTGTAATGATGAATCATGTAATCATCTTTATAGACTTTGTGATATCTCATATGACATCAGATATTCATATTTTGCAATATAATAGAAATCTCTAATTTGACAATTTCATTTGTCAAATTTTATTTAGCAATTAGCATTCAAGATATCTTTATATTTAAATTTAGTGTTTCAAATTTTGCTATGTTATAATTTTACTAATTTCCTATAGTTTCATTTGAAATATAATTCTTATACTATTATACTATTATACATCTTTTCAAAACTAGTTTTTTAAGTACTATAAGTATATATATAACTATATCAGCACCACCACCTCACCACCCCCCCGCCGCCGTCTCCCCACCGTCCCCAAACTTAAGCCCTTTGTCCTCCCATCTCCGAAACGCGTCCCGGACGTCCCCCCGTTTCCCCGTCCCCTAGGCCCGTGGAACACTGCCTATTTCATGAGTTGTTTCACAAATCTAGTGTAATTTCCAGTTTAATATTATTATATGCATGGCGTACCTTCTACTTCTGTCTAGAAACCCCTCTTAAAAAACTAAAAAAACACAAAAAGATAAGTTAAAACTACAGGGGTTTAGTTGGAGCCAGCTGGGCTCTTCACAAAAAGCTTAGAAAGGGTGTTATCTGGATTGTTATTCATCAAAGATTATTCAAAAACATTGGATCAAATATTATTGGATGTTTTTGATCCATATAGAATCTGAAAACAATCACTTTGCAAACAATCAGCAAGACATTGAATTTCAAAGTTAAAACCTCGAGGAACTATCAGTATAGTAATAGGGCCTGCAAACCCATAGTTTGCATATGACACTGGCAGTCATGCAATCAAAACCAGCTGTCCTACCCAAAAAGGTCTTGTCTTGTGTGCCAACATATATCAGTAACAGCTGCAGCTTGATGCCACTTCAGGTCTGAGTGTTGGGGATCCTTTGGAGCACGAAAGGACACTTACAATACTGAATAAATGAAAGGCATACAGTATGGGATAAGACATGAGTGTAACAGTAAGCGAATAATGAATTAAGTTGTCTTGTAAGAGAGGAAGTGTAAGAGGTAGTAGAGAGTTGAGAGAAGTGTACTTAGCAGTATTCCATTTTTTCCTGCACACTCCACTTGTGGTCTTTGTATTTTGCCCAACCATTTAAGCGAGGAAGGTGGTGATCAGTTGATACTACAGAGTGTTTTCCCAGTTGGGCTTTATTGTTGCGTTATGGTGTGTTTGCTTATTTGCCTTTCAGCTGTTATTGTTTTGTTTTAAAGTGAACAATAAATTCACATATCTAACTCACATTATGGTTAGGCTCCAAGTACAATGCAAGTCATATCAGCAGTTAATTTTCATATTTATATCTATTTCAATAAGGAACTTAAAAATTTACATATCATATATGATAATAGAGTAGTGAAATATAATAGTAATTGTGTAAATGGTTGAATTGTTGAATGACAACAGCTAGGTCCAAGGAGGAATAATTGAAGCTTAACCATCAAATATTTCTACGAGGAGTGGAATGAAGAAGTGAGGAAGCTGACAAGAGAAGGTGAAACCTCACTTGAAGGCCTTGGACAGAGTGTCACCATCTTGAAATCAAGCCAAAAGTATATACTGAAAACGCAAGAAGAAATAATTAAGCAACAAGAAAACATTGCTAAGTAATCAACATCCACAGATACTGTAGTTTGTGCTCTTGCCAAAAACCTTGAAGTAGAAGGTGAGCAGACCTATGAAGCAGGGGAAGTAAAAGAAGAATACAAACAAAGAAGAGCAGCCTAACAAAGATAAAGATATAGCCAAGGTTAAAGACTTTGACCATCCTCTTCTCAAACTGGAATAAAAACTAGAAATTAAGGTTTTTGAAGGGCAAGTGAAGACTGAGATAGTGGATAAATAGTTGAATTAGATCAAAGCATAGTTATTGTGCACGAAGTTACTGAGACACAAAGATTTCATTCACATCTCTCAAAATGGAGGTCAAGGTTTAGTTTTATATGGAAGTTATGTAGGCTCTTCTAAAAAGAAAAACAAATATATCTTTTTTAACTGGGATAATCTCAAAGAACTGTTAGAAAAAGGCAATTTTATCCATTTGGGAATAAAATTGACCAATAAATTAAATGGCAGCATTTTAGACAAGTATAAAATTTTGAAGACAAGCTATTGGAATAGGCTTGGACTTGGATGAAGAGAGCATATTGATTAAATACCGTAGTCTCTATCAAAGCATAAGGAGACAAGTCATGCTTAGCAAGCCACAAGACCTTAGATGAAGCATATGTGCTAGCACACTACACTGAGGAAGAGAATAAATAATGTGTTGGAGAATCCTCAAAAAAAACTGTCTACAAATCAGACAGGAAAAGAGTTAAATTGGCCATCCAAATGCTACAGAAAAGGTGAGTTGAAAAGTAAGAAAATTGCACTACTTTACAAGTTTTCTAAGAAAGAATTATTGTTAAAGATAGATGTACTAACATAGAGTTCATTGACTCCATGATCCAATCCTTTGCATGAAAAGATTCTCTAATAGTGTTGAATTACTTATTTATCGTTGTAGTGGAGCTTTAAATGCAATTGTTGTGCTAGAGTTCTAAATGCCCTTTTTGTAATTGCTCACTGCTTCGCTATAGATTGCTCATTAAATGATACTATCGTAACTGCTCACCGCTTCGCTATAGATTGCTCATTAAGTGAGATATTTTTGTAAGTGTCGCTTACTATTTAGCTAGCCTCTAATTTGGTGGTGAATAAATGGTTTCTTTAACAAAAGATGCTCTACATCATCAAAAGAAGAAGAAGAGTAAAGCCCAAAAGTTCCTACGTCATCCCTCCAAAGGTGACTGGTCTGCCACGAGACAAAGAAGACACTATGGAAGTAGCTTCCAAGATACAAGGTGTAAAGGAAGTGATGCGGAGGTGGAGATATTGGGTGTCGGTTCTACTTGGTCTAAGGAAGGAAGAGAGTCAGCAATTTAAGGGAGATTGTCCAACTAAGTACAGAGTTGCACTTGGCAAGAGAAGAATCGGCCAAAAGAGTAGAGGAACTAGAAGTTTTAAGGCCAAGCTTGTACACTTGGAATCCACAATTTCTAGAAGACGTGTTCTACAAGATTCTGCAAGAATAAGCTTTCAACCGGCCCAAGTAGTAACTGTTAAATTCATGATCAGATGTAATGCACAGAAAATTAATTCAAAATCAGACACAATAACACATCAGATACCCTGGGAAAACCCTCCTCTTGAGGGAGAAAAACCCAGCAACAAAGATCTCTCTTTTATATATAAATAATGGCAACAATTCTCTTTACAATGAGGCCAATCACAAGGCCAATATTCAGCACCTACACTAGATGCACAACAGATAATAATCTGCCTTCCCTTGATACCTAAATCTGCACTTACAGAAATTCGCAATCTGCTCTTGGAGAAAATTCGCACTTGAATGAAGGAGAGAAACGAACTTGCTTGATGATTTGCAAAGGACGGATGATCTTGAATATATACAACTTAGAGAGGTCGCACCTCTTCATATCATGAGGTCGGCCAGAATAAACACAATTACAATTCATAAATGATGTCGGCCAGAAGTGAAATCGCGTCTCTTCATATATGGAAGTCGGCCTCAATTAATATACAAATATTAAATGTCTTCTAATAAAAGATTTGACTATGAATTCGTATCTTCTCATGTCAGCCAAAATACAATCATAAAGAATATAAGAGAGGTCGGCCTCAAGACATTTTGAGCCTTCACATAAATATAAGACAACAAATTAAATAGCCGACAGGCTATCATTTAATTTATGCTTCCTCAATAGGCTGAGCTGGAAGGAACGACTGAAGCTGCACTATCATTAACACTCCCTCTCAGCTAGGGAGAGAACTTCCAGCTGCACAATATGAATCATCTCAATATGAGGTCCATCAGCCATCATTGCCTGCAATCATATATAAAGAGAAGGATATCACCTCAACGTGATGACGAACATCATGGCTACATTCATGTGTGAAATAACATATCACCTCATTGTGATATCAACCATCATGGCTACACCCATGTATGGTATGTACAAGTGTTCATCACTTGCGTGATGTTGTCACCTCAACGTGACTTTCACCATGGCTCTCCCAGAGGGTGAAACACAAGTACAAGAAGATCATCACGACTCTCTCATCGATGTTGTCATGGAGTCACACAATGACATCCAATTATGACCTCGTGAGGGTGGGAAATGTGGGCTTTCACCTCAAATTCTTCCATTACGTATGAAAAATGCAATGGTGGCATAAGTGTTCATCACTTGCTTGATGTTGTCACCTCAACGTGACTTTCACCATGACTCTCTCAGAGGGTGAAACACAAGTACAACATATGTCATGGAGTCTCACACATGACATCCACCATGACTCAGCTCAGAGGGTGGAAACAAGGGCTTTCACCTCAAATTCCTCCGTCTTAGAGGAAGATGCATTATCAAGGGCTTGCACCTCAACTTCATGTATAGCGAACTCATTAAATGTATCATAGATTCTTTTCGCTTAATGCCGCTCACCATACCAAGCTTATCTCGAAGTACACAACTTTATCCTGGCGTAGAGGCTTGGTGAGAATATCCGGCCATCAAATTTCATCGCTGTTTGATGTAATTAACCGCATGTTCTTCCGCAGAACATATCTCCTCGATATAGTGGTACTTTGATCTCAACATGCTTGCCATAAAACACGTGAATGACAGAAATCTTCACAACTCGATTATCACAATGAATACTAGTAGACCCATTATCGTCCAAGTTCAACCTAAGAGCCATTGGCCACATCAGTTTCCCCGAAGGTTATGTTTCGTAGCTGTACTCTACCAATGGCCTCATAATAAGCATGTAGATGATCGCTTCCCCGGTTATTATCAGAAATCATAGCGGAACTCAAACTGAAGCAACCGCTAGAGATGCCCTTCTAATCTGCAACACAACCATCTTCTATAGGTTCAGTAGGCTCCCTCTGAATCTTTAAGTACTTGGCCTTGCAACACTGCAACCTTCACTTCTTCTCAGTAAGTTACAAAACTCCCTCTTGATCCCTGCTTTAGAACTTGCAAAGAAGACTTCTGGAAGTGAACTCCCTCTAGCCACCAACTCAGTCCCATGGCTGCAAGTTGTGACTTCATGCTTGATCATTTCTTTGGTTGGCATTACTTCCTCATAAGATGCCTCAATCTTTTCATCGCTAAGCAATCTCTCATCACTTTCCTGCTTCTAGCTGTTCACAAAGCATTTAGAGAGAGATTACTAACAGTTTATGATTATCCAAAGAAATATCAAGACTAGAATCATACAAGGTTTACTATCTCAGGTTATAGCATGAACACATAAGAATTTATGCACAATATTAAAACATGAATTAAATAAATCAACCTATAAGAGAAATATATCAAGGAATCAAAATGAAGGGATGAAGAAACTTATCTTTATTAAATTCTGATATAACTCTTTCTTCCATCTTTTACTCCTCTCAAGAGTGCCAAGCACAACAAAAACAATCTGCACAACGACAGTTTTCTTGAATGCATTATGCAACTAGTATTTAGAATCAGGCCTCTCAAGGCACAATTATAGACCATGCACAAGAGAATGGTATCGATGTGATCATCCTATCACAACGAAAATGCAGTTCTCTTTTTCATCTCAGAGTCACACTCAGAGATCTTCATAATTTGCATGGAAAACTCATAATGAATGAAAGGTGACTCCCAGAGGATCTCATCCAGGGATCACTTATTCAAGAGAAAGACAACACGATCTTTACTACACACAAGATCAACAAATGATGTCAGATTTGCACAACTCAGCAGTCTGACTTTCAAAGAAAAAGAATGAATTTAAGGAAACACAAAAGAATACTTATCTAGTAATTCGTCCAACATTGACGAACTGTACTTTTGTTGAGAGCCCATCCAGGATTGACATAATGCCTGATGTCGATAGATTGTAATATGCGCCTTCAATCTTTCTGGGACTCAGTCCAAACAACATCGTGTCCTAGCATTAATTGCTTCCACACAACCTGTTGCAGAAATATGACAGTTTGAATCGATGACTCTGAAGGACAGTCCTGAATGCATTCCGCAATTTGATAAGACAACGGAGCATGATACACTGGCAATCATAATCTTTATTGTCTTTTTTTTTTTTTTTTTGTTTAGGCAGTCATACTGCTCCTGAAACATCTGGAAATCCTTTTAATTGACTCGTCCACTTCCCATGCGCCTGACAGATGGGGAATTCAGATTCCAAGAAGATTTCAATGAGCGAATTCCTTTCCTTAATGAAGGCTCTTGCAATAGACTCAACTATCTCATAGTAATCTCATGCATATTACTTGTTAGCTAACCAATAGATTTCATCGATCTCCAATACAAATACGCTACAGGCTTATCGAGATGATCTTGAAAGATACCAGTCGCAGAATACAAGATTGCGTATGCCCTAAATTTGTTCCTTTTGTAGCTTTAGACCCGCCTATATGCCACCAATACTCTGTTGCAACTTCAGGTAACGACCCTCGTGATTAGCGCTTAGAGAGACGGAGATGAGGTAACTTGGAGATGATGTTGAGAATTTGTTAATTGCAATCGTGTTTCTCTAAGGGTGTCGTCAGAGTGATACACCATTTGGAGAGTGGCGAGAGAGCCAGCTACATGTACCAATGAAGATTTAATTAGAACACAGAACCTGGCACTGACTTGGCTTGCACCAGCCTGATATTTGCACTGGCATCTTGAATTGGATAATAATGATCACTAAATAGTGGCATCACTAACAATGCTCATTCTTCAAGGATTATGGATGTGAAGCGGCACCAAGGAAGTTGAATCATCTCCTCCAAAGTATGTATCGACACTTCTATTGTACAGAAGGCGTGATTCTCAACATTTGACAAATGCCCAGGTTAGGTGCGAATAAAGATATCACTGGAATGAGTCCGACAAATAAAGACATGACTTTCTCCAGGTAGCCTTTGATACTTTTGTACAAACTCAAGCCTAAAGATTGATTATTCTGCACCAAATGTGTTATCAACGGATCTTCTCCAAGATCGATTTCCCGAAATTTCTGAGATAGACTTTTAAGCAAATCTAATCAATTTCCTCGAAACCCGCTCTGATACCATGTTAAATTTCATGATCAGATGTAATGCACAGAAAATTAATTCAAAATCAGACACAATAACACATCAGATACCCTGGGAAAACCCTCCTCTTGAGGGAGAAAAACCCAGCAACAAAGATCTCTCTTTTATATATAAATAATGGCAACAATTCTCTTTACAATGAGGCCAATCACAAGGCCAATATTCAGCACCTACACTAGATGCACAACAGATAATAATCTGCCTTCCCTTGATACCTAAATCTGCACTTACAGAAATTCGCAATCTGCTCTTGGAGAAAATTCGCACTTGAATGAAGGAGAGAAACGAACTTGCTTGATGATTTGCAAAGGACGGATGATCTTGAATATATACAACTTAGAGAGGTCGCACCCCTTCATATCATGAGGTTGGCCAGAATAAACACAATTACAATTCATAAATGATGTCGGCCAGAAGTGAAATCGTGTCTCTTCATATATGGAAGTCGGCCTCAATTAATATACAAATATTAAATGTCTTCTAATAAAAGATTTGACTATGAATTCTTATCTTCTCATGTCGGCCAAAATACAATCATAAAGAATATAAGAGAGGTCGGCCTCAAGACATTTTGAGCCTTCACATAAATATAAGACAACAAATTAAATAGCCGACAGGCTATCATTTAATTTATGCTTCCTCAATAGGCTGAGCTGGAAGGAACGATTGAAGCTGCACTATCATTAACAGTAACCACCCAAAGAGAACATGAAAACAAGATTCAACAGCTGTGAGATAATTGGTGCGTCATTTATGATGCAAAAGAAGAACAGTTGTCAAAGCTGAGAGAACAAATCAAAGTATTAAAGAAACAGGTGCAAGAATGGAATGCAAAGATTACAACTACCAAAGTTACAATTGGAGGAGTTTGCCAATTCTCCTCTCATATGCTGGTATGCTGACCTCCAACTTCCAAATATGCCCTGTACTTGTAGGAATAATTTTTCAAATTTCAAATAGAGATGATCACTTCTGAACTGTCTTAGGATTTATGAGTGTGATGTCATGAATTGTCTATCTTAAAACTTTCACTTTCTTCACTCATTTCGGTGTTCATCCCCTTGCTCATAGTGAGGCATCATTCAGGTCATCTTTTGTAGGGGTCTTTCTAACGATCAAAGATGTGCATAAACTGGACAAACAGCCTTAGGAATTCACCCCCATTGAACTCCAAAAGTTTGAGCAGCTAAGTCCATCAAGACAGCTGCATCGCCAGAGCTTCATGTCTGTGTTCAAATTTCAGGTTTTTGCTCCAATGACCCATTGTAACCCTAAAACTGAGTACGTTTCTGATAGTCATCTACTCAAGATTGCCTAGAAACCTAATATTAACCTCATTTGCCTGGATTTCACTCATTTTGCTTTCTCAAGTTCACTCTGTTCTCACTTAAGCTCTTACAAATGTTACAAGGAGACTCCATGATTATGGAGGGCAGCAAGCAAGTGATCTGAAGACATCTGATTTGAAGTTTTCATCGTGCCAAATCTTTAGATCTCCCTTGATTCTTTTCTCTCATCTCCATTATTCTCTCCATATATCCTCCTCTCTATTCCCTTGAGCCATAGTTTACTCCATTTTCTACTTACCTTCTTGATGCCATAGCTCCAAACCCTTCCTATCACCTTCATTATGCAAGTTAGGTCTTTCTTTACTCCTACCCTCTATTTTTCCCAGTGATATCCGTTACCCTTTTTCCCTCACACTCACACGCCATAATGTAGAAAACCCCTTAGGGTTTTATATTCCTGGACACTTGTTCTCTGCACACACTTACATTGACATCTCACTAAGGTATCACACACTTAAGCTTTACTGTGTGCTATTGTTGATGCTGGAATAAAGCAAACAGGAGACTAACAGAAGCAGTCTCCCATACAGCACACCCAAAAAATTCGTCCCCAACTTCAAATGACCAGATCTCTGTTCTAGTGGTAGATACTCTATTCTACAGATGTAGGAGGAATTGGGGACTTTCGATGATCATCCTTGACATTTTGAGGTTTGTTGGACGCAAGGACATCAGCATCCAGGTACAAACCAACCAGGCCAGTCAACAGAACTTCTTTGTCGTTAACAGCATTTCTATGCTGTCACCACTGTCCCAGTTTTGCAAGTTTTTAGATACGGCTTAAAATATCCAGAGGCACCATTCTGAACACCTTTAATTCTATTTCTGGTAATTAGACATGTCTTTCTAACCTTTTTCTCAGTTCTTTTCAGTGGCTACCATTTGCAGATCCCACATTTATTATATTTAGATCGGACTCAAGTGCTATGTCAGTTTAAAATTTTAAATGCTTAAGGTAATCAGATTTACTAAATGAAATGAATACAATAGAAAGAGGTTTGTTTACTTTCTAACACATAGGAGGTTCGGTCAACCATAATCTTCCAATGAGCAAGCCAAGATCTTATCTCAATGCATTTTTTATTTTTCTCTAGAATAGAGGAGGGCAAGAATCAACCCTACGACTTAGATGCCCACAATTTTAGTATTACATTGGACAGGAAGTGGGATCACAACCCCTAAGTAAGAGATGTAAAAGTAAGAGCATTTGCCACGTTTATTCAAAATGAGAAACGTGAGAAACAGATAGGCCTGCAAAAGCAAGCCCATGTTGTTGTAGAAATAGAGGCTTCAGTCATGATCAAGGGTGAGCTTTCTCACCCGGTTGTAATTATGAGGAAACTATTAGAGCTTATTGGTAATGATGAAATTTTACAATTAATTCAAAGGGAGAATGTTGAAGCAGCAAAAAGAATCCAAGCAATACTGTCACAACCAGCTAGGGATGCCTCCCAATTTTGTAAGGAGAGATGATTGGAGCTCCCTCTAGAATTGCAAAGAAGGGAGCCATTCTCATAACCAAATTTCAAAATGACCCTGGTATAGGAAAAATCCTATTTGACAATAGTCAAAAACTCGAGGATATATGGAATGTTGGATGTTGTGGATATGGTTGTTGATATGTGGTTGTCATTGATGTGAACAATATTAGCATTTGGTATATCAGTTGTTGTATATGTCAAGGATATTGAGAAAATTGTAAAATGAAGTGTTTTAGGTTCCCACTGGAACTATGCAGGTCTTGAAGGTGTCCTGTTCTGTACGTTGAAGATTAGTTGGTGTGGATTAAAGGGTTTATTGTTGAGTATATCTAGATCATCTGCTGGAAGTTTCAGAGGTCTGCGTGAAGTTTTGAGTGTGTTGTGGTATGATAGTGTTTCTGTGGTCTCTGTCAGTGTTCCTGAATGAAGATTGTGTGATTTTGGTAATCTCAGTTGTTGCGAATTCTTCTCTGTTGTTTCTTGGTGTTCTTGGATGTCTCTAGATCATTCTCTATCTTTGTGGTACATCCACATTACTCGGTGAGCTCGTGGTTGAAGATCTTTTCTTGCGCACGTTCAGTTTTTCATGTTCTTGGCCAACATTATAGTGGTAGCGTGTTGTGGATCTTCATGGTGTAATTAATTGAAGTATTCTTGTGTTGGAGATATTAATTTGGGTCTCCACTATGTTGTGGCCGACCTTGGTGGATTTGCATTGGAAATTTATTTGGAAATTTGGGCCGACATTGAAAATATGTTTTTTTTTTTGGCCGACTAAGTTGTGATGAAATCCCATGTAGTGGATATATAAGAGCGATTGGTTGAACGAAGTTAGTGTGTGCATAAGTGTGATTGTATGCCAAAGAAAGTGTAAACGTGCGAATAGTGTTTCTATCATTCGATTATTGAGCAGAGAGTGAAGAAGATTGAGCAAAGTGTGAAGAAGGTTTTCTGAGCTTAATTGGAACTATAACCAGGCTTGTGCAGAAGCTATTTTCTCAATTCATATTCTTTGGATTTTAATCCTATTCTGTATTGTTGGATAGTGAGTCCTCTTTTGTATTTGAGCAGTGAGTTGTAGGCAGTGTGCTTGAATGCATGTGCATTCCCCTTATTATTTCTCTTTATACTTTTAATGGAGTGTAATCTTGTGGACTAACATCCATCGTGGTTTTTCCCCTAACAGGGTTTCCACGTAAAAAATCTTGGTGTTATTTGTCTCTCTGATGTGTTAATTCTTTGTGGTTAATTTCTTATTCATCAGATCTGAGATTAAAGTTAAGATAAGTTAGAAAAGATAAGTTTCTGTCAAAACTGATTCACCACTCCCCACCCCCGCCCCCCCTCTTAGTTGTGTGTCCTTGTTTTGCCAACATGGAATTGGACTTAGATTCCACCCCTTTATTTTGTGGAATCCAGTTGCTAACTTGATGTTTGAAGCACAAGTAGATCCTAAAGCAGTCAGAGAATGAATAAATTAATTCAGTAAAGTTATTCCATCATAGATGAAACACATTAGGAGTACTTCATTTTAGCCATTTGTGAGATGACTAGAGCAACAACCACAAACTAGGAGAATAAAGATTGCATGAAGGTGCGCAATATGGTAAGTTGGGTGTTAATGATGAGTTCCAATATGGTACATTTTAACATGCTTTTATTCCCTTTTCTTTATTGCTTACCATTTCTTTTTATCACTTTTCAATCTATTTTATCCCAAAATACTTGTGCTACCAATATACAATTTCATAAGAACATTGATAAAAATGATCATATTTTGCATAAAGATTTGGTAGGATACATGGATTACTTGTTGAATGTTTCTATAAATGGCTAATCAGTTGCTTGTGACATCTTTATTCTTGTTCTGTAGCTTGTTACAGAAGTATCTATGTAGTGGCCATTATTATATAGTGACTAAACAATTCTAACATTGTTAGCAAAAGACCTAATGAGGTAGATTCCAACACCTAGAATAATGTGTCATATCCCCTAGGAACCCCTTTATTTCTTATGAGAACCCCCCTAGCCCTGTTGTAATTTGGACTAGGCATGGAACTTGTGATCTTAATAGGTTATTGGACCTATGTGTGCCTATGTGCATGGTGTTATGAACAATTGATGAAAATTGTTAATGAATATAATTAAGTAGTTGTGTTATATATTAAATTTAATACACCGATTATGTTTTTGCTCACCTGAACTAATATTAGTTGGTGGAATTGTGCTAGGAATATGGTTTGATTGCAAGTACCCAAGGTGTAAGGTGAGGTGGATTTTGTGGTTCTGTAGAGAGAGAGAAATAGGTAGATCGCAATGCCAACCTCTATGTCAAGACTTTCCTACTAACATTTTTCCTAACATGGGTTCACATAACCACGTGTAGAATATATGTGGGAGTAAATGGTGACTCCCCAACACCCTAGGAACAGTTGCAAGACCAAAACAACTTCCACAAGAGAGAGAATGGCAATAAAACTTGCTTCAACAATGCAAGATTGATTAATGGTTGAATATGCTTGAATTCACTTGAATGCAAATGTATATGAGATGTCTTGCTTATAAAGGCAAGGTAGAGATGTAGGATTAGACAAGATCATGACAAGTGTCTTAATCCTATAATATGAGACAACTAACAAACTGACTACCTAAGAATCAAACAATACTAGCTAGATAAGATAAGTTCTAGAAAAGCCAACTAAGACTTCTAGAAAGAATCTTAAATCCTAAGTAAACTTAACATGTGAATGTCCCCTAATTACCTAGTGAATGAATTAGCTAGGTACAAGACATTTATTCACACCAACACCCCCCCTTAAGTGCAACTTAGGGAGAAGATTATTATACAAACTATGCAAAGACTATGAATATGGGTCCCGACTACTAGGCCATGTTAGGTATGCATTTACAATGAAAATGCAAACAATGCAACCAATCTCTCACAAACGGAGAAAAGGAGAAAACTTAGTGGGACAAAACTCCTCTTCAAAAGAGAGAAAAACAAAATAAAAAACAAACATGATGTATGGAGGACTCAATGATGCCCCCCAAGGACTACATCCATCATGTATATACAATCAATTGCCCCCCCCATAAGAGGGTAAAAGAAAGATAAGATATCCCTCCCATAATGAAGAATCATCTGCAAACATGATTAATGTCTAAAGACAAAACATAATCCAATGCCTACAAACAATGTTTCTCTCCTTGGGAAGAAGATACACCAAGTAAAATTGCAGGAATGCTTCCCATTCTGGATAGGAATTTGGGGAAAAAGGAATCCATATGTATATAGATTGTGTCTCTGAAATTTGCTCATGTGTTGCTAAGTTCTTGGATGATGAAGATGATGCCATAATCCATTCAGGTACATGGCCAATCACAACAAACTATGACAAACCAGGAACCAATGGAAACTGATCTTGAACAAACTTTGAAGACAAACATGAAGTGACAATAGTTGATCCATGACTATCATCAAATAGGAGAGCTAAACCCTCAAATTGGTCCTCCAAATCTGAAATGTGAGACTCCACAAACAAAGAAGCAATGTTTGTCAAATAGGAATCCCAACCAGGAAGACTATCAGATACCTATTGCAATGAATCACTGGATGTACTCAATGAATCGTCAACAAAAGATGAAGATGTGATCTCAACTAGAGAAGTAGGAGCTATAGGAGAAGTCTTCGGATCATCAAGACGCTCAAGTTCTGCATCATATTCAAACTCCTTTAAGGTGTCATCATCATAGGGTATATTGTCAACATCATCAAGTGGAATGAGGCAATCTGAAGCAGGATCATCGAGGAATGGAGGCTTGTGTGGATCTCCAAAAATCTCCCACATGAAATTTTTGAGATCTTATGATAGCTTTTTTTGAGGATGCATGTACTGAAACTAGAACCAATCAATTCTATGATATGATCATTCTTATTACCCCAAACTAATTTCCTATATGTTGTTTTTGGGTCAGAAATGAGTCTATATAGATGTGGCAAAAGTTTTAGCCACTTACAATGTGTTATGATGCCTTTTTGCCATGACTCATAATTATCCCTAGTCAAAACTATAACAGATGGATGAGTTGAATAACCCATGATTACAATGATGATACACTTCTCAAATGATACAATATGAGATCAATTTATACAATACAACTGAAATAAAATACAATGATCAAAACAACACTTTTCCAATTGTCAAAATATCCAAGTACCCTTCAGTAGATCCACTGGGAAAAATCTGAATGCACAATATACCTGGGACTAAAAATGGAAAAAGTGCAACACCAACAATTCTTTAAATAATTCTTTTGTCAACAAATTGAATCTATCGAGATTTGTTTTAATCCTTACATCTAATCCTAGGAACTCAAACACCTATTCAATTTTAATTGTTCAATTATTTCTGATTATGTTCTAGAGGCACTGTTAACAACTCCAATATGAGCTAGGTCCACCTTAGGAATGATTAAAATAAAAGAAATTCGTTAAATCATATGAATGGATTAAACAAAATAATTGAGAAGAAGAATATAATAAATTTTATGGCTAGCACAAAGAAAATAAAATAAGAGATTTGACTTATTAGGAAGAAAAATAAAGTAGCAAATAATTATTAAATGATAAACAAAAGGGTCATCTCATCGACCAATAAAGGAAAAGAAATACCAAGCAAAATAAAAATTAAAAAACATGAAGCAAAACCAGGGAGAAGGGAACCCAGCGAAGGAAAAAACAAAATGCCATTATGAGTCTTCCAATCTTTCCCCATGGTAGCGAGAGAGCCTGGAGTTATTGTGATTCTATGAATGGTGCAAAGCATGGTGGAAGGGGGGTGACTGTGCCAACTAGAGGCATGGTGATCCCCAAATTTGAAGAAGACTTGCAGAGTTTGGGAAGGACAGTGTGCAAATGGAGACTTGACCTGCAACCTCCTGAAAATCTACATTTTTGGGGCTCATTTCGGTAGAAAAATGGAACAAAGAGCATGATAAAGGGCATTTGGAGCTGTGACAAAATTCTGGGAAGGAAAGAGTGAAGGGCGACTGGATAAAGGCAGGATAGCTCACCATTCAGACACACAGACCAATTTGGATGCCTCTATTCCAGGTTTTCCTCTTCCTCCAGCTGTTTTGCCCTATTGTTATTGTTGATTTTATGTTTAAAATCATGCAACTTATGCTAAAAAACCCTTACTCCAAATGCTGCGACCCCTGCTAGGTGATTAGTTGTTGGTAGATGAAAATTTAGATGCCCAACTACCCTAGTTCGCCTTTGAGAAGTGGTCACTTTTACCCATGAAAAATGTTGGGGCTGTAAGTGCACCCACGGTTAAAGAAAAGAAATAAAAATCTGATGGTGTAAACCCTGAATTAAAACCATCACATTCCTGTTATTTATCAGGAAAGAAGAACATTTAAGGAAATAAAGAAATAATAAGTTATAGTTCCCTGTAGTGAAACTGTAGATTAATTTTATGTGAGTACCTATTGTTAGGAAATTTATATTATGAATGAGATGGTTAACTCTGGTATGAAATGGTTGAATCGAATATGCTTATATGAGTATACATTATGTGGAAATTACATTCTTAAGGTTGGGGAGTGGGAGGCGTCTATTATGGTCAACCAGGGTCATTGGGACAAGTTGTCTCCCTCTTCAAATCCATTTGTAGAATTCTCAATGTTAAACTATCAGCTGCAATACCTATGAAGCCTAGAGGAGTGGAGTGACAAACTCGTACATGTGAGTTAGTAGTGAGTTGCCTACCTTTACCTACCTTTCCTTGACATGTTGGATACCCCCGACTGCCTGAGTGCTAGCTGAAAGGACCTTGGAATTGAAGTGACTATCGTGTCCTTCACATCATACCATTGCTCAAAAAGTGTAGGTTAGCCATAGATGATGCTAAACCTGGGAATTTACTTATTCCAAATTAAGAGTCTCTTTTCGAGTTATAGAGATAAGTGTGGCACAAAAGCTAACTTCTCAGGCAACACAAGACAGATGGAGTAAGGACTCTACGAGGGCATAGGTAGAGGGCGTATAACCCTTAAGATGTAGACTAGTCCTTTCCTTCTGAGGTGATCACTGGTTGAAAAATCCTATGACCTGCATAAGATAAGCTTATCAATGCTATGACTTGATGACAGTTAGGGAGTGTGCTCTACCCGTAGAGACTATTTAGCTCTACCCCCTAGATAGCAAGATGGTTTCCGCTAGTGGTATGCAGGCCATAGTGCCAATGGCATGTAGGTGATGGAAAGCCCATGTTACTCTAAAGGCTTGGATGGTTTCCACTAGTGGCATGCGGGCCTTAGTGCCAATAACATGCAGGCAATGGATGCTCACTGCTATGCTAGAGTTTTGGATGGTTTCTGCTAGAGGCATGCAGGCCTTAGGGCCAGCCGCATGTAGGCAATGGATGCCATATTTTTAACACTTAGCCATCTAATGGACAGTAGGGAAAAGGGAGTTCTAAAGATGAATAGGTAAGTAAGAGTTTGGTCTAACCCCCATAGTCAAATC
>VDFB02048125.1:0-15190 GCA_007258455.2 Sequoia sempervirens
AGAAATATTATTATAAGACAGGTGTTCCTGTATAAGATAAGATGTAGCATGATAAGTGAAGAAAACTTTCATTCTCTCTGGAGGGTGAGTTTCTCTACTTGATCGTCGAGTAGCTGGAGGTAATGTGGGGATTGGGGTTGCTTCAATAATTTTTGCATCTTGATCAGAAGCAACATCCTCATTGGTAACTGTAGGAAGTGGGACTGGGTCAGACAAAGAATCCCCCTATGACTAACTCCCAGATTCAACACAAGCTTAAAAAAAAGATTCAGACTCCACAAAATGTACATCACGTGAAACAAAAATTTTACGAGTGACTGGATCATAACATATGTACCCTTTCTTAGTGGAAGAATACCCAAAAAATACACACTGAGTAGAGAAAGCTTCTAACTTATCTCTGTGTATCGCTTGCTGGTGCACATAACAGACACATCCGAGTACCCTCAAGTGTGAGATGTCAGGTGTCTGATTTTTGAGTATCTCCAATGGTGACTTGAACTTAATAACATGGCTAGGAAGGCGATTGATCAAATATGCAGCAGTCAATACACTATGAGACCAATATTGTTTTGGGACCTTCGTTTGAAACATAAGGGCCCGTGCGGTTTCCAGGATGTGTCAGTTCTTTCTTTTGGCTACTCCATTTTGTTGTGGAGTTTCAAAACAACTTGTTTGATGAATAATGCCTTGGCTTCAAAGATATTCTGAAAAAAGCTCCTTTAGTATATTCGGTACCATTATCAGACCTAAAGGTTTTAATTTTAGCACCAAACTGATTAAACACCATAGTATGAAAATCTTTGAAGATAGAAGTCACTTTGGTTTTTGATTTTAACAAGTATAACCAGGTAGCACGAGAATAATCATCAATGAACAACACAAAATATTTATATCCATCATAAGAATCAATAGGTGTAGGTCCCCATAAGTCAGAGTGAACTAATTCAAACAACTCAGTAGACATAGAAGTTGAATTAACAAAAGGTAAAAGCATTTGTTTAGAAAATTGACAAACGTCACAGATATCAAAATCAACAGAAGTAGAGGGACAAAGTCTTGACAAGATACGGTTGGATGGATGTCCAAGCCGTTTATGTAAAGTGTGACTTTAAATTACACCATTGGCATGAAACGCCTTATTGAGAGAGTTGAGAAAATAAAGACCATGTGAGTATGTTCCTTTACCAATCATCTTCTTTGACTTTCAATCTTGAAAGATGACAGATGTTGGAGAAAAAATGACATCACAATTTAAAGAATTAGTAATTTTTCCAACAGACATAAGTTGAACAGGGAAGGATGGAACAACCAGAGCATCAGATGAAGCACTATGAGAAAAGAAACTAATTTTACCACTTCCTAAGGCAGAAACAATAGTTCCATTTGCAACAGAAATGTCATGCTTATCAGTTTTCAGAATAAATTTGGTTACTGAAAAAGGACTATTAGCCATATGACCTATAGCTCTAGAATCAATAATCCAGGAATTAATTTTGGAATGGGAAGTAAGATAAGCATGAGGGTTACCTGACATGTGAGTGGAAGTGGACAGACTGTTGCCAGAAGAGATAGTCTTACTGAGTTGTTGAAGAAGATGACCCAACTGATTGATTGAAAAAGGTGTCTCGGCTACAACAGCATGATCCTTCCTACCCTTATATTCAGATTTGAGATGGGGATGTAATTCCCAACAACGATCCTTGGTATGCCCAATTTTCTTGCAATGATCACATTGGTAGAGTTACTTCTTACCCTTGTAGTGAGAAACATTCCTATTTTTGTCAAAAAAATGAGGCTTTCTTTTATCATCCTTTTCAGCCAAAAGGACATTAGATTCAATCTTCTTCGTTGCAGTTTTGGATTCTGAGCTCATAGTCTTTCTCTGAGTTTCCTCTCGCTGAATAATAGCACAAACACCAGCAAGAGTGGGTAACGTGGCATCCATTAGAAGGTTGCACCTTATGTATTCATACTCAGGCTTTAGGCTGCTAAGTAGTGAGAAAATTTTATCCTCCTAAGCTCGTTTCAAAAGAGTTTGGGCATCAGTGGTATGTGGACGATACAGGTTCAATTTGTCCCACATTTTTTTTAGATTCCCAAGGTGTTCACTAAAGGTTTTTTCACCTTGTTGGGCTATAGCAATGTTAAGAGTGAGTTCAAAAATACGGGCAGCATTATTTTGGTTCCCATATAATTCAGCAATTGAATCCCACAGTTCTTTTGCCGAATTAGAAATAGTGAAAATTTTGGCAATATGAGTTTCCATCAAATTGAGTAACCATGATCAAACAAGCTGATCATTGGATATCCAATCGTCATATCCCGATTCAATATTTTGAGGACACTTTTTATCACCATTAACGAAACCAATTTTTTTCTTGCCACCAAGCGACAAAGTAACAGCTCTAGACCATGCTACATAATTAATACCATTTAACGGAATGGATGAAAGTCTCCAACTAGGATTCGAATAAAACTTGGCCATGAAAAAAGGAAAAAAAAATTGTGAAAGGCACTTACAATGAAAGTCTCCACCGCAGATTCATAACACACTAGATTTCTGAGGCAGAGGATAAAGGAACCCGCATGAACTAGTAGAGCAGGCGTGGAATTTGAACAGGGCAGATCACGGGACAAGGCTGGTGATCTCACAGCAAGAGGGGGCTTTGATGTTTGTAGAGAACCCAAATCGCGCCGCACAGATCAAGATCGCGGGTTTTAGAGACAAGGTCGCGCGCTGGGAGCACAAAAAATTGCTTAGGAACAATCGTAGCAGAAAAAAACACCCTCGATTCAGCTCAAAAACAAGCAAAAACGGCCACACACCCTTGATTTGGCTCAAGAACAAGCAAAAAACGGCCACGAAAAGGGTTTTCGCAGGCAAATGGCTAGAAAAAATGTAGTAAAAAAAAGTTGCGCGGCCAAGAAGAAATCCTGGGACTCCCGTGACAGAATTAGACCAAGACCCACTCTGATACCATGAAGAAACCATTCAAATAACACACAGATGTATGTGGTTCGGTCATAGCCTACGTCCACTAGAGAAGGGAGAGAGGGTGTTATTATTCATAGTTGTGTGTATGGAGATTACAACAGCTCTACATATATAGAGATACATCAGCCTTAATTAGAAGAAGGCATAGATTAAGATGAATCCCACAAATTATGCATTCTCCATAAATAGCAATCTACAGATAGAAACAAATCCCGTAAATCTCTCTTCTCCAACAAGATTTGTAAATATTATAGATATACAAGATGACATACATATTTTGTTGAGGACTTGAAGATTTGATCACTCAGAGTGTTATACCCAATTGCCCGCTTAACCGCCGGCGGTGGTGGCACTGCAAAAATAAGAAATTGCCTTCCAATGTTGCACCTTCAAGTAGTGTCTAAATTAATTATATGAATTCCTTTGAATATAATCTACAACGATTTGGTTCAATCCAAAACGACAGTTTGGCCCATATTTTATCAGAGAAAGAAAATTTGTAAATATCATTTTATATTTTGATTAGAGTTTAAAAGATTTACCACCAAGAATAGATGTCATCGGACCTTCTAGGGCCCTTTCCATGGAGATAATTGTCGAGTGTGCCATTGGGAACATAGTCATAAACAACACACATTTCTGAGTTCTCATCATAGTAGCGTATAAGGGATACAACCTAGTAGTCATTAACAACTCTTGTGCCTAAGTGTGCACAACATGCCTATCTCATTCCTGAACTCTTGAGAACCTTGGAGGATTGTGGTTTTTCTCTCTTCACTACAACTCTAATGCCAGCACTGATTTCTACTCTCTAAACTTTTCCAAACCCACCTACCTCAAAAAGAAGTGAGTCGTCAAAGTTGTTGGTTGCATCTTGAATCTCCGAAAAACTAATGAACCTGCAACGTAGAAATCACACAAAAGATATTAATGAATCAGTGAGACACACATTAATATGAATGTATCACTTAATGGGCTGTCAACGATGTTGATGAGAGAAATGGGCGGAGTTTGCAGGAAAATTTTATGAAACCCTTACACGCTAGAATTTTTCTTAAATGAGACGAACCAAAACCAATCTCCCTACGACTGCTAATTCAATCTATTCATAGTAAACGAAAGGTCGGGGAAACTTTGTGTCGTGTGACGTGGAGAAAGAAAAACCAGGCTGAGGCACAGATAGGCAAGACCGTGTTTTGGTAGAGTAATGCACAAAATTGGTTATATAAATAGCGTCAATCTTGAAATTTCTGTTACCATGCAAAATTTAATAGCGTTGCCGTTACAAATATCAGACGCCAGCTAAGATAACTCTTCCACTACCGTCCAGTGTATACAATTACTTCCATGCATCCAACCTTCAGCTACACATCGAACGGTTGTCAATTTAAATCCCACACTCAATTTATGTACACGGGGAGCTGTAATGCCACTACGCTTCTCATAACTGCCAACATCACTTTCATCATGCGTAACTGCCAGAATCACTATCCCTGTAATAGCTAGCAAGGACGACGTCAACATAACACTCTTCGTAACATGTCGCTTCATCTTCCAGCACTACCATCTGCCATTACTCATTGAACGAATCCACTTCCATCGGTTACATTTACCTTTCTGTTTTATGTACTCAGGTTTTTTCCACCCCTGCTGTGGCTGTAGAATGCCTCTCGGCGTAACAAAATTGTATTTTCCTTACAAGCGACTAGTAATGTGTCTGAAATTGTTCATTGATGTTCTTGACATAACAAAGATTCATTTCAGATTTGTAACATTTTCAATTTTCAACATACTTGTGAATAATAATGCCTCATTTAAATAACATTTAAATAGTCCATAATGGAGAATATTGAATCAACTACTTATTTCCTTCCCTTTGCAGATTGCATTAAAGTGGAGTAACATCCAGAACAAGGAAATTTAGTGAAAAGCGACCTGTGATATCCATATGCTATAATGAATGGAAAATTGAACTCCAGAAAACACGGAGAACACGAGTGTTTACTCTACAATACTCATCAAAAACATATTGGTATCTCTTATTGTATCAGGAAAGTCCTAGACAACAATAGAATTGTTTTAGAATATATTAAGACAAGTGACACTTGTTAGATTTTGAAAATGGGAATCCAAGTAGTCATGACTACCTTATAAATTCACATTCTCAAGGAAAGCTGGCCTTCGTTTCCATCCAAATTCCAGATCCAGAAGTGTGTTTATTACACATTCTTCTCCGCCCAAGGATGGAACCCAGGATTCCATTCATTTCTCAAATTCGTTCAGCTCTTCAAAGAGCTCGTTTGAAACTGAGATTCCTGAGAAAAGGGAAGAAGAGCATGAGGTTTCAGAATGAATCTGAATTTTCCTTTATAGACAGGTCCTCAAAGAGAATAAAAGGAATGGTGGAAGATCTTTTCATGGGCGTGAAGTTACCTTGCATAAACCTCAGTCTTACTAAAGATAGCGATTGTAGCGGTGATGTGAATGATGGGTATGGTGATGAAATGGAGGGAGGAGAGTTTTGTAGAGGCAAAAACAGCGATAATGAATCAGTGAATACAAAAGTGGAGCTTTTCATAGCAAACTTTCACCGTCACCTTCCCATGGAACGACAAACTTTTGTGCTGGAATACCAGGAAATGCTGGACAGGGGCCTTGCATAACTCTCTTTCATTCTCATTTGGTATTCTGGTATTCTTCTGTCTCTATATAGAATACCAAATGAGAATGAAAGAGAGTTATGCAAGGCCCCTATCCAGCATTTCCTGGTATTCCAGCATCGAAGTTTGTCGTTCAGGTAAGGTGATGGTGAAAGTTTGCTATGAAAACCTTCATTTTTGTATTCACTGATTCATTATCACTGTGTTCGCCTCTAAAAAACTCTCCTCCCTCTATTTCATCACCATACCCATCATTCACATCACTGCTAAAATCGCTATCTTTAGTAAGACTGCGGTTTATGCAAGCTAACTTCACACCAAAGAAAAAATCTTCCACCATTCCTTTTATTCTCTTTAAGGACCTATCTGTAAAAGAAAATTTAGATTCATTTTCAAACCTCATGCTCTTATTTCCTTTTAATATGAATCTCAGTTTCAAATGAGCTCTGTAAAGAGCTAAACGAATTTGAGAAATGAATGGAATCCGGGGTTCCAGCCTTTGGGGGAGAAGAATGTGTAATAAACACACTTCTGGATCTGGAATTTGGGTGGAAATGAAGGCCGGCCTTCCTTGAAAATGTGAATTTTAAGGTAGTCATGACTGCTTGGATTCCCATTTTCAAAATTTAACAAGTGTCAGTTGTCTTAATATATTCTAAACCAATTATGTTGTTGTCTATTAAATGAAGATATTGCCTCTTGATTTTATCAGTGGGTTTTTCTTATATATAATATTACTCTAAAACTAGTGTCAGAGCCCTATTTGTTTTTTCACATAGAGATAGTTTGAACTATGAAATGAATTTTGCATTTATTTGGTGGATGAAATAAAAGAAAATTATTCATTTTATTTTCCACAAAAATTTTGCCACAATTTTTTTGACATAATTTCTTACTATCTAATTGATACCAGCTACTGCTAATGTCGTAAATGCAATGGCAGCTAGAACTATGCTCACAGAGTGATTAGTAGAGATTGGACCATCTGAATTATTAAACTTATTACATTCTTCCTCACAAACCTTGTAGATTGTACATCATATTTCTTCACAGTTTTGTGTCATCATACTAGATTTTGTACTTTAAAGACCAAATGTCACGAGGAAAAGGATTGTAATGACACAAACTAAAATTTTAAAAGATTGTGTTGATAAGTGACAAATAGCTTGGTTTTATAGATGGATATATCCTCTCACATGATTGGTAGAGTTAGTCTTTTAAGAAGTCGGGGAAGCTAGAAAACCCTAAGCCAAACCACACCTTACAAACAAAAAAGATGTGGATACACATAACCAGGAGAATGTAAGCATCTAGGGTGAATAAAATCCTAGTCGAATCAAAGACAAGATTGGAATCACGAAAAAAGGAGTGATATAATTTGAGGTGATCTAGGGTGAAGTTCATGAGCAATGTTTGAAATTTCTGAGCAACGCTTCTTTTCCCTTCCATTGTAGTATCAAAGAAACCTATAAAAAATAAAGAATTAATGCTGTTCCTAATTATATCTTCTCTACTGATTTTTCATATATTATATTGACTACATAGTTGTGTATATTATTATTATTTTAAAATGTTCATGACAAAAATCTATTTCGTATCTAAATCTATTAAAAGTGTGTTTTTAATCTTGTTTTTATATTTTTTCTATAAATTGAATGTAACTCTGAGAATTCAACTCAATCCACTCTCTACCACTTATAATTTTTTTTAAAAATTATTTTTCTCCTTTATTTTTTTCTATTGTTTATATAGAATAGGGTAAAATCAAGGGCTTTAGGCAAATTCACCACAACAAAATTCACCATCAACAATTCACCATGGGAAAATTCACAGTCATGAATTGCTGCTGAATTTTCCATAAGGTGAATTTGTCATGGTGGTGAATTTTTCCATAGTGAATTGTTGGTGGTGAATTGCTAGTAGTAAATTTTCCTAAAGCCAAAATCAAGGTGTAAAGCATGAATTAACACTATGAACTACCAACTACCTAAAACTCAAATAATGACGCTAATCCAACAATGAAGTACAAATGAACATAGAATTGCTAGCCATGAATTTTCCCCTTTATGTTTTTCTATTGCTTATATAGAATAGGGTAAAATTGTGAAAATTCATCGCCATGAATTGCTAGTGGTGAATTTTCCATAAGGTGAATTTTTCATGGTGGTGAATTTTTCCATGGTGAATTGTTGGGGATGAATTTTCCAACAATGAATTGATGGTGGTGAATTTTACTAAAGCCAAAATCAAGGTGTAAAGAATGAATCAACACTATCAACTACCAACTACCTAAAACTCAAATAATGACACTAATCCAACAATGAAGTACAAATGAACATAGAAACACAAACAATAAAGTAATATTACCATAATTCCTATGCCATGGTTGAATACCTTCATAGCTCTTCTCCATTTTGCTTTATATGAGCTTCCACTCAGATTTGTAGTATTCAAGAATAAGCCTAATGTTCGTGATAGGAAAATATCAAAGATAGTGGTTGTAGTCTTGAAATGAAAGGGATAGGTCTCTTTTATAGAAAAACAAATTTGAATGAAGGGCCAAGATTAAATGATGAAGAATGATGATGATCAATGGGTGAGATTGCTTGGAGAAGCAAGGAGATAGGGTTAGGGAAAAATATGGTCTAGTTAAGGATGGACGATGAAGATTGAAAGGTAATAAAGCCTTATCAAAGGTGTAGGCTAATTGGGATAAGGGAGGAGATTGGCACAAAAAAAGAGGCTGCTGAAGTAAATTAAATGATTATAAAATTATTTTATTTAGGTGGAATAGGAAAAATTAAATAATAAAAACAATTATTTAATTATAGCAAAGAGGGAAAAGTTGACTTTTAATTAAAATTATTTGGAAACAATTATTTAATTAAAAAGTAAATAATAAAAATAGAAAATAATTAAATAAGTAAGCTTTATTTCATTGTAGAAGAAAATAATTAAATAATTAAAATAAATATTTAATTATAGAAGGAAAATGGAAAATAATTATAGAGAGAAAGGAAAATTAGTAACGTACTTAAATAAATATTAATTTATTTTAATCAAAGGGAGGATATATAAAAAAAATGAACTAATTAAATAATGAAATTTATTTAATTAATAGAAGAATATAGCTTTAGAAAATAATCAAATCATTAAAATTATTTAATTATTTAAATTTTTCTTACAAAGAAGTTTACTTAGAAGGAAGTTTAGTAATAGTAAGCATTCTCTTATTTTTTTTAAAAATAAAATTATAAAAATTTGATTGATTGTCTATAAATTGATTATTTATTTCAATGCTAAAAGTTATGTCTAAAAAAATTAAAATAAAGTAAGTCTAAGGAGGGTATGATGACCACGGTAGGGGAAAAGAGATTAGAGGTAGTTTACACAAGAAGAGAGAGATACACCATTTATGTATGTTAGGGCTACAATATTGAACTCTCTTTTTCATCTAATCAAGAAAAATATTCATTAATGTCAATGGTAGATTCATATTTAATCTTCAAAATAAACATTATAACTTAAAAGTATGATGTTATGTGTTTGTGTTTATGATTTTCTCCACTTAAATCTAATGTTATGTGTTTTTGTTTATAATTTTACCAATTCCTTTTAGGTTTAGTCTATCCATGTTCTAATTTAAGTTTAATGGTTAATCACATGTAGCTTTCATTGGATTTTCAAATTTATGCATTGCATGCTTATACTAATACTATTGTTATTTGCCAATAAATGAGAGTAAGATATTTTATTTGAGTAGGATTTTTTAATTTAGATGGTTTTGCAAATTCATTGCGTTTGAATACATGGCTAGCACACCTTATTCACAAATTAACAAGTTTGTGTCACATGCTTGTAAAAGAAGACCCTTTCACATTGACATTGGGTGGATAATAAAATAAATAAATAAAATAACATATCAATCAAAAAAATTATGAGACAAAGTTGGATGAAGGTATGGGCAATATGTTAATGCTTTAGGAACTTCAAGCAAATGTGGTGGCACTCGATTTTTTTCATCATCCTCTCTACCTACGTGGAAAAGGGAATGGAAAGTATGGCTTGAGGAAGAGGGATTTTGTAAAAGAGGGTAAAGCAAGAAAGGAGAAAGAAAGAAATTGCACAAGAAGGACTCGAGGTTTTGGAGAGAGAGAAAAGGCATGGAATGGAGCGATTTTAAGCATTGCATGTTAATTTTTTCTGCATTATATTTCATTACAATGGTGGCTCTTTGTATACATGATGTTGGTGTGAAAGCTCAATCAAGAATGTCTTTGGTACCAACACTAAAGATAATCACTTCCCTTCATATTTTCTATTTAAATACATTTACTTATGAATTAGTTAATCAAAGGTGATCAAGTTAGGTCGACCCTTTCTCCTGATTACTATTATAAATAATTTTATTGATATTTTGGAGGTGTTTGGGCCTAAACTTACTAGTTGCCTTTGTTTAAGAGTTTTTGAGGCCCTTGCTATCAACCACTTCAACTTACTTTGCAAATAAGAAATTTTATGAGAAACCTTTTCTTTGAGGTATTTTAACAATATTAGAACCACATAAATGTATCAAGGCATTTTTTTACAATGATTTGATTATGGATTCTTAACCTTGAGTTACTCAAAACACTAAAATCTAGGATATTGTGTTCTTAGGAATGGATTTCTCAAATAATATTTAACGTTTTAAATTATTTATTTGTAATCCAACAAATTATAATTGTTCCTATGCATTCATGACACTACATTTTTACTTCATAATCTTAATAGTGGACCTCATTGTAGACATTCTAGAGCTAGCTATGCATTATGGCTAGGAGATTGTCTAGTTGAAATATATATTTCTAGTAAGGAAAAAGAACCTTATATCATAGAATGAACTATAGATTTATTAAGAAGGTATGTTATATTCAAATTTCACACTTTATGTATGCATGTTTTAGAATTATAGGTAAATTTTTAATAAATTATGATATTATAAGAAAATTCTTGGGTAAATTTAGAGGAGGGGTCCTTTGGCTTAAAATAGTCTTCACTATATTTCTTTTATTGATTAAAGAGAAAAATTGTTATAGTATGGTCATTTACAGGAAAAGGACAGTTAAGAGATAGTCTAATTTAAGTGTTTGCTGGTTTCAAGGGTTATATGATGGTGGGGGTTAAGGAATGGTTGATACTTGAAATGCAATTGGGAAACTCTTATCCTTCTACAACTCTGCACAAACATTGTTCTCAAATTCTTTAATAGAATATTCTTTTCCTAGGAGAGGACAATGTATGCTAAACATACAAAATTGTGACAATGTGTGATCTTCAAACCAAAAGCACTTTCAATACAATTCTTTCCATTGGTTTTCTATTGTTGGTTGGGGGCTTTAAGAGATTTTAACCAGCTATAGCCACATTGATTTCGCTATCTAGTTGAGAAAAAAGGGTAAAATTAGCATTAGAGCTTCTAGAACAATATCTACCATTGTTACACTCTTGGACTCGGTTACTAACAAATGTAGATAGGATGTTATAAATGCCTTGTATGATCTATCTACATTTGAGGAAAATAGGTCCCACATCATTTTGGCAAAGTTTTTTCTAAGTCTATTTCCTTTCTTGTTGTTGGTAAATTAACTACACAAAAAAGTACACCATAGGCTTATCTAACCTACATCATGACAAACATTTTGTGTTACAATAGTAGGAGGAAACCTAGTTTTTTGATGAATCACATGATAGACAACTTAATTGAGGTGGAAGTTATTGGTCTTTGAGAGCTACTTGCAGTTGTTGTTTCTTCCTCAAGATGTCGGGTCAGTTTAGACTTTTTCCAGTGTGATGATGTCTTTTCTCTATAACATCATCTATATAGTGGTGTTGACATGGGTGTGACAGAATAAGTAGGTCAAAGCAGGATAAAAATGAAGCATGATATTTTGAAGGGGTGCAAGACTATATAATAGTAAAGAAATGGACCTTGCCAAGTAGGAAAAAATGTGCATAAAGGGAAGAGTTGAAAATGTCTTCTTTCGGAAAGATTTGAGCATTTCAATCACGTTCCCTAAGAATCTCTAGGGTTTGGTTGAATGTCGGAGTTTTTCTAAGAGTTTGGCATAAAGGTTCACTGTTATACCTAGCCACCTCATTCCAAAAAATATGTCACGTTGTAAGATAAGAAGAAAAATAGTTGTGGGTATGTTCCCACCATGTATAGTCAATCTGGTAGTAGAGATCCTCAAGAATATGTTTTCCTGTCAAAGCAACCGAGTGAAGACATGACACAGAAGAAGATTGTGCAAACACAATTCATATCACATCAAGGATTTCAAAGACATGACATAGAGGTTGTGGATGCCTCAAAGCTTTAAGAATGTTTGGTGAAAAGTTTAGTTGCTAAGAGAGATGACCAGGTGTCATGCATTTTTTTCTCATAGTGCTTGTACACGGGATATCTCTAGTCGTCCATCAAATTCAACATTACATGGAGGATATGCTCAAAATAGGCTGGTTGAGAAGGTTTAGAAACTCATGATAAAATGCACTTCTATGCACAACTTCCCTTTTCATAATGGTTATGTTCTTTTGTATTTTACTTGACTGGAGTAGATAGGTATGGTTGCATATATACCGTCTCAAAATGCAGATCCAAATTTCAAGAATTCAAAGTTCCTTTATTGCAGATGAAGAAATGGCATTCAAAGAGTTTTCTCAGAGGCCTGATTCCTACAAAAAGGTCTATGGCATGTCTTCTATTCGGAGGATCAAGGAAAATATTACCAGATGGATTTAGGTTAAGAGGAGATATCAATGTTTTTCCAAGTTTTTGATTAATGGTATAACAGATGATTGAAAAGGAAATTAAAAAAGATGAAAAGTTGTTTTGCGGTGGCTATGTTGCATGCCAAAGAAATGGAAAAAGGATAAAAGGGCCACGTAGAGAATGTGAAAGAAAAACAAATTGATCGGGCTCAGTTGAAGGATACACAAGATGCAAAGTTTGAGCACAAAGTTTAAGGAAGTGGGGTTTCTAATGTGAGTTGCCATGGTATTTATTTTCAGCGGGAGCTCCTTCATGATAATTTTTGAAGAGAACGCTCTCTTGTGGATGATACTTAACTTGATAAAGCTGAATACAAGGATTCAATTCGTTGTGAAGTTCAAATGTTTGCCTTGAAGGGAATGTCTCAACAATTCTATATGAAAGGGAAATCTGAGGAGCAATTTTTGTCAAACATTGATGAAATTTGATACGTCTTTTTCAAAATCTAAGGATGAGAAGAAGGAAGAGCCTGATCACAAACAATCTTTTTTGAAACTTAGAAAAATAATTTTAACAGGTAGTTCATATTCAGTAGATTCTAATGTGTTCATGGTTACCCCTTGTGTCGACCTCAACATTCCAGAGGGATCTCTTGATCTTCAATGCAGAGATGAAGGATATTTTTCAGGATTTATTCAACAAAGAATTTGAACCTTTGAACGCTTGATTGAAGGAAAAAATATAGGAAAGATAGAGGCTACATGTTGGCAACAACAGTAGATGTATTCATTAAGTGAAGGGATAATCACAAATATTATTAAAATAGCAGTCAAAGGTTATGCAGGTTCATTGTTAGTGAATAATGACTTTTGATGATAGCAGTATGGATTTTATGAGATGGTCCAATAAGGTTTTGCTGAAAGGTTTCGTTACATAGGGTAGAGAGTAGAGGTCTATGACAGTTTTATTTCACTTGCAAAGGATGCTACAAGTCAAAAGGACAATGGGTATTTAAACATATATGCAAATTGTTATAATATGCATGAAGCACCAACCTACAGTCCAAAGGAGGAGATATGCATAGAATGGAAAAGAGGAATATGTAGAAGGTTAGTGACAGGCAGTCCAAAATCAATATGTTACAATTTCTTGAAATTATTTGAATAAAATAATAATGCATGCGATATATCAGAGAAGCCTTTGTTATTCTTTTTTCAAAATTTGGAAATTTGTTGTTAGCCATTTAAGAGAAAATTTTTTATCATTTATTTAAGTTTCCCTTTTTTAGTACACACTCTCCTCTATACATAGGAGCTGATCTCTCTACAGATAGCTGCTCAACCTTGGTTCATGACTAGTCCTTTGGTATTCATTTGAATTCTTTCCTTACCCTAAGTAGATATAAACAATTGTGCAAAAATCTGCATTGAAGGGCAGATAAAATGGATTTTAGGAGTACATAAATAAGCAAAATGTGCCAAAATTTTGAAAAACCGATTGATAATATCCTTAGATTGCCTTGTTGTTTTTATGTAGGCTTCTGTGAAACTCAAGGAAAATCATTCCCAGCTATATAATTTGATTGATTTTGTTGATCATTTTTTCATCTATATGTTTGATATGTTGAAGGATTTATTAAACTGAAAATCTCAGGCAGATTTTTAGTCCTTAGTAGATTACTTCTATAGATGTCAGATTTATTGTATTGTGCCCTACGTGGAATTTTAGGATCCTTAATAAATATTTTAATAATTGTTAAGTATTGTATTTCACATACAAATAAGAGGTAGGATACCAATTTTGTTTACATGCATTGGTTAATAGAATTGGTAAATAGTACTAGCATATATATCTTAAATTTAAGATATATAAATTATGCCGAGATATATCGAGGCATTTAATTTTTCATCATTCAACTTTAATATAGATATATTAAGTTAAAACAATTAACGCCTAGATATATCTCATTGTAATTTATATATCTTAAATTTTAAAATAAACCTAACATGAATAAAGATATAATTATACTATATTATTGTATTATATTATAAGTTATATTAATTAAACAAACTAACAATAACCATAACCCAAACCCTAACCCTAACCCTAATCCTAACCCTAACACTAACCCTAACCCTAATCCATATTCATGACAATAAACCTATTCATGATGATAACCCTAACCATAACCATAACAATAACCATAACCCTAACCCTAACCGTAACCTAAATCCTAACCCTAATTGTAATCCTATTTAAGATGACAAAACCTATTTATGATGATAAACCTAACCCTAACCCTAACCCTAACCCTAAACCTAAACCTAACTGTAATCCCTATTTGTAATGATAAAAATATTTTTGATGAAAACCCTAACCCCAACCCTAACCCTAACCCTAACCCTAATTCTAATCCTAACCCTAACCCTAATCCTATTTGTGATGATAAAACTAATCCTAATCCTAACCTTAACACTAACCCTAACCCTAATCCTAACCCTAATCCTATTTGTGATAATAATCCTATTCATGATGATAAGCATATTCACGATGATAACCCTAACCCTAACCATAACCCCAACCCTAACCCTAAACCTAACCCTAACTCTAACCATATCCATAACCATAAACATAATCCTTAACCCTAATCCTAACACTAACCCTAACCCTAATCCTTACCCCAACCCTAACCCTAACCCTCACCCTAACCCTAACTTGAATCCCTATTCGTGATGATAACCCCAACCCTAATCCCAATTTTAACTGTAACCCTAAACA
>VDFB02048126.1:0-19618 GCA_007258455.2 Sequoia sempervirens
TAAGGAGTTTCAGATTGGTGATGAAGTGATGGTCCACTTAAGGAAAGAAAGGTTTCCAGTGGGAACATATAACAAATTGAAGATGAAGAAGTTCAGTCCCTGTAAGATTTTGAAGAAGCATGATTCAGGGAATGCATATGAGGTAGAGTTGCCTGATGGAATCAACATTTCCCTTGTGTTCAACATTTTAGATTTGACAAAGTATCATGAAGGTGGCGCAGAGGAAGTACCAATGATGGAACAATGTAGGATTCTAGCACCTACTTCAGAAAAGGAGGAGATTGAAGCAATCTTGGATAGTCGTGTGGGAAGGAGTACCAGAAACAGGCAGTATGAAGAATATCTGGTGAAATGGAGAGGAAAACATGTGGAAGATTAATCATGGCTATCTAAGGTAGCGGTTGACTGGTTGGGTTTTCCTCAACCATCTGAGATGTGACAGGGTCACTTCTCAAATTACCCTGGGTGTCTGATGCAGGAGCATCTAGTGGTGTCAGGGCAATCTTGCATCACTCAAAAATAGTTAAATTTCAAGTTTCTCAATTTTTAGATGTTCTTACATTTTTGGATACCCTTTTTGTCATAATAAAATTCCCAATTTACGGATTTTATTTTTGATTCCTGAGTTGAAAGATATTACAGTTTTAGTTTCCCAGATTTGCACCTGAAAATCTTCTGAGTGGGATTTGAGGCATTTAGAGCTTCCGGAATGGCCCCAAAACTTTCCAAAATTGGTATAGCAGATTTCAAGCGCATTCTTGACTTCGAGACCTTTCCAACGGTTCAAACGGTTCACAAATCAGAGGCCTAGATCAAAAGTTATGACCCCGCGAAGTTGGCACACTTTCTAGAAGATACCATTGCAAATGCTCTTTTGAAATTTGAACTTCATGTTGTAAATTTTCAGCGCCAAACTGCCTAAACTCAAATTGAATGTTTTTTTGGCTCCAAACAAATGAGGAGCTCTATTTATGGGCGGGTTTTCTAATTTTTGGGGTAACTTTTTGGGGACAAGCTCGCATATTGCAAAAGGGTTATTCTGTAGCTTTCTGTAGCTTGCATGTGTTGTAGAACTTGGGGATTTGAGATCCTCTACATGTAAGAAGTTCCATTTTCTGAATAATAGAATTATTCTCTTGTTTGTGGGTTATTTTCTATGTCTCGGGTTTGCGCCCTCATCAAAATGAGATAACAAAATTTTTATTACATTCTGCATTTTAACCATGTGCAACTATCAAACGTGGAATAACTATGGATTTAATGGAACCAACATTATATCCAACAACAATTGTGGAGGGATAAAAGTATGTGGCAATTGGAATTGAAAAGAAACAAAAAACTATACTGATATTTAAAACTAGACATATTTATATATAGATAAACACATGACCTCATAGATACATGTGGAAAATTCATACACACACATACACACTCACACATACACATAAACTATCAAATTTGCATGCACATTCACATACAAATGCATTACAAAGACATATATCTACACAGATCTGTATCAAGATGTTGTATGCACTCATAAAACTACTATCAAGGAAACAATGAAGTATATTTAAACTGATATATATTGTTACACTGAATGTCCCTTGTAGGCCAATGGCATACAATGTATGAAAAACTGTAAAGAGTCTCCAAAACATATGCAATACTACCCTAAATTCCAGGCAACCGTGCCTGATTGTGACTTCCAGTATTTGTTGTAGCCAAAGATGGAAGTCCACATGGGAAAGAGTTGGGCTACTTCTTTTGATAAGGCTGCAAAAATATTATCATAGATGTCAACAAAAGAGCTTTATATGTTACAATATGAGTCTTCTAGGGCAATGAATTCTCAATACGTCATCAATGGTGTCACCTACACTTCTTTTGTTTTCACTAGCAGTTTTTCTCAACTAAGGCAAATCAATGAGATGTTCAAGTTTGTGACACAACTCCAAAAGGAAAACACGACTCTAGAAGCAAAAGTGGGGGAAAGAGGAAGCACAAAACAAATCAATTATTGGTATCTAATATGTAGGAACATGGATAATTATACATGGTTATAGGATCACACCGACTTCAAAATTGCATATAATAGATGAATATGAAAGTAGGGAAAGGTTGAGCAAGAAGAAAACAAGATTATATTTTTGCTAAATATAAACAAGGAAGAAAATAGCAATGTTGACACATCTCAAAACTAAAACCCTTTTTTTTCTAACACATAGGCCACTCCCAAATGGCTAGCAAACCAAAAAGGTAAAGGAAACACAAATAGCTCAAATATAAATAAGTTAGACTATATATTACAAGGATTGTTAATTGAAATAAAGCATATTTGTAGTTTGCTAGATGCACACAGCAAAGTGCCAATACAATTTTGTGCAACAAAAAGGAAACAAGGAACAAACTTACGATATTGGTGCTTGAGGTTTGTCCAGCAACTTGGGGAGAGCTAGAGTCCATCAACATTGTTGGGATTGCTCTTTAAAAATCTAAGAGTTGCAACACCGATGACTAACTACAAGCTCTATGCCACAACAACATGAGGGCTGAATGTTCAATTAAAGAAACAAAGGCTAATGAGCTCTATTCCAAATTTTTTGTTTCATTTTTTTTTTTCAAATATTTTGTAGAGAGATTAACAATATGAGGGAAAACAAATAATAATAAAAAATGCTTCAATGTTTCATATAACACTTAATATATAGTTTATCATCCCAAGAATACCCTATTAAGGCTCAAAAAAACAACTACTACTTTCCCAAAAGAATAAACATAGGGTAGAGTATATATGAATGTTGTTCATATCTACTTTGACATACATACATATCTACACATAGGAAAATAAAATGAAACACAACAGAACAAGGCATGCTATCCACCTAGCCATATTGGGTCATGGAGTGTCATAGGCTCTTGCCAATCTATAGCAAGATGCAAAGAAAGTCGTCTTCTCGTGCCACTCATTTTATTTTTCCTACATGTAGATATCTACATATATGAAATTAGATGCAGAAAAAATTATTATATACAGACAATATTCATATGCAATATGCAACCCATTTTTTAAATTTTTTTTTGCATGGGTTTCTTACTCTGAATTCTTTTGTTTTATGGTTTTTTTCCTCTAAAATAGTTTTTTTGGATTTTTACAGTGGCTGGACAAAGAAGGTAGCTGAAAGAAAGCAAGCAGGAAGAAGCACATTTGGAAAACCCTTTGTAGAGCATTTCGAAAATAGTATATGTTCTTGCAAAATAACCAACCAAGAACATACATTATCCATCATTGCGATCAATGGTGGTATCAATGTACTATATAACACTTAAAATACAACTTAAGTATCATTCCAAGAGTGTTCCAATAGAATAAACATAGGGATTAGTATACATATCAATGCTATTTGTATCTAGTATGACATACATACATATATTCACTTAAGGGAAATACATTGTCCATCACTGCAATCAATGGTGGTATCAATGTTTCATATAACACTTAAAATATAGCTTATCATTCCAAGAATGTCTTAGTATGTATCAATGGTGTTTGCATCCACTATGACATACATACATATCTTCACATAGGGGAAATAAAATGAAACAAAACAAAACAAAGCATTGTTCATCACTGCGATCAATGGTGACATCAATGTTCCATATAACATTTAAAATGAAACTTATCATTCCCTATGTGTAGATATGTATGTATCAGTTGTTTTTTGGTGATGGCTACAACATATAATAAAATAGTTAATGTTATACAATCTATGTTGTTTTCCATAAAGAATTGTTTATTATTGTTCTGTAGCTTTGGCTATATTGTTTCATTTTTGATAAGGTACTATTGAAAGAAAGAATTTTTCTGCATGCATACTTATTTTGATTTTTTGCATGGGTTTGTTACTGTGAATTCATTTTTCTTGTGTGATTTTTTCATCTGGATCACTGTTGAAGCCAATATTGTTTCATTTATGGTTCACGTTTTGTCACGATTTACTGTGAATTCCACTGTTGTCTACGAAATTGTTGAAAACCAATATTGTTTCATTTATGGTTCGCATGTGGTGCAGATTGTTTCTATATTAAGTGTAATAAGGAACATTGGTTTTACTAATGATCATACTAGTGGAGAATGTATGTTCTTTCTTAGGGGTTTGGTGGGAGCCTATCAACCTCCATGACACAATATGGTAGGGTGGAGAGTAGCCCTTCTTTCGTTGTGTTTCATTTTTGGGGGAAAATTTATCAGAGCCAAGACTTTTGTATTGCTTTAGCAACCATCACCCCATGCAAAAAACACAAAATAACCTCTAACCACCTTCACAGAAGCTCGACAATGGGTGATCAAAATTGTACCTTTAAAGAAGCTCACCATTGTGGCATCAACATTAATTGTTGTATGGTTTTCGTGTAGTGGTGATTTTTGTAATATTGTTTGATTTATGGTTCACCTTTTGTGGGGATTGTTTTGCATGGGTTTTTTACTGTTAATTTTTGTGTTCTGTGGGTTTTTCCATTTGGGTCACTTTTGAAACCAATATTATTTCATTAATGGCTTCCGTTTTGTGGCAATGGTTGTAATAACACCTGCCATTTTAAACCTCAGAAAACATAGCAAAAGTCTGCGCAATTTTTGATAAGGCATTGTTGGGTGTTGTTCTATGGCTTTTCCTACTATCATAGTTGTGAGCCAGGACGATGAGCTTTTCTAAAGGTACAAGTTCGATTGCCCTATTCAACACATGTATTAGTATTTGTAGCTATTCGTATATATACTTTTGGACATGGTTGTTTGCATGCATACATCTACATATGTATATACATAAACATATATGCATGCAATTGAATTTTTTGAGTGCATACAACATCTTCATACAAAAGTGTGTAGATATATGTGTCTGTAATGCATTTATATGTATATATGCATGCAAAAGTAGTATTGCTAAAGCCATAGGTCAACAACCACCAATGCCTTATGGAAAATAATGCAAATTGTCACTGCAGGCCACACAAAAATAACCAACAATGCCTTATCATGAACAACATGAACTATTTTCATACTTTCCAACCATCGCCACCAAACACAAACCATACAACAATTAATGTTGATTCCAACCAGTGTTTTAATTTTGTTGGCCTTTTCTATTGACTTTCCAAACATGTTCAACCTTAAAAATAAAAAATTATGCCACCTTTTTCCCGACTAGGGGACCAAACACCGGAAGGGTTTAAAACCAAGAAGGCTGACAAAAATTCCAGCCAAAGTGCACACAATAAGGGAAAACCATAAAACAAGAGGTTTCATAATTTTTTCATTTGATTTTTGTGGTTTTAATCTTTTTCTGTTGGCTGAGTGTAAAGTATATTGTTGCTATATCATGTGAGTTCATAAAGTTATGTTATATATATATTTCTATCTATGATATCACTACGATTGTATAACTTAGAATGATAGGCCCTATATTAAGTGCAATAAGAAATATTGGTCTCACCATTGGTGATAGTGGTGGCCAATCTTTCTTGTTGCTTCGAGATTTGGTGACAGCTTATGAGGCTCCATGACCCACTATGGAAAGGTGGAGAGAAAGCCTTCTTTTATTGTGTTTCATTTTATTTTCCCTATGTGCAGATATGTATATTTGTGAAATTAGATGTATACAACATTCATATGTACGACAACCTATCTATTAAGTGTAATAAAAAATATTGATATGACCATAGGATAAACTATTTTATGACTTTGACAAGTTTTAAACACAAGGTCTAGAAAACTAGAATGAAACATATCAATCAATAAGAGAAATAGGTATGTACCTTTGATTCATTCTATTATGCAATAATTGAATCATGAAAATATTATTATAAGTAACACTAATAATATGTTTTTGATTGAACCTTATGGTATTTATTCTCAAATTCCATGATTAAATCTTTGACCCTTAGTACCCTGTTATGCTAATTAAGTATTGTATGAACCATGAGTAGAATTCATGTTAATGAGAATTATATGTTAAAGGAAACATTTTTAGATAGGAAAACAAAACATTCATTCTCAACAAGGGATGGGTTCTCTATATTTTATATTCTCACATCCCATGTATGAAGGTTTCCCCTTATAAAATGATGAATTTATGGGTCCAAGTTGTAGATCTTTATTAAAAACAATAGAAGAAGAACATTAGACAATGTTGTCTTTAAAAATAAGAATTTTTTTTTCTTGATGACCATGGAAAGAAGATTGTTGTTCATATATAAATAATTAGTGAAGGTATTGATGATCATTTTAAAATTATTACTTTGTTGGGGGGTATGTGCAGGATCATGATGGGCTAATAAGTGGCAATATGATGGGTATTTGTAGGGTATGTGGCTGATGACGTTTATTTTACCCAAAATTGATGAAATGAAAAGGGTTTTTAAAGGAGAATCTCATCTTTCCACCAATATAAATTATGCTTTACTTTGAATTTAATAAATAATTATTATTCATTTTCTATTTGAATTACAACTAAAGTGTTGATTGATAGGATGAATGAAAAACATCTATAGCTTTCAAAAAGTATCACATTTTTTGAATCCAAAACATGCATCACATTCTATGCTTTGCATACTATAGCATTAAAAAAAGAAAAAATGAATTTCATGAAGATTTGACCAAGTCAAGGTGGTCAGACATTTGAGTTTTTATATTTTTTAAAAGTTGTAATAAAAAATTCATAATTAATTATTTACATGGAAAACAATTACAAAAAAATATGCATCACATCTGGTCATGAGTCCTCTACTTATGGCAAAAATCTTATAATTTTTTTTCTCATATTATTGTGGTTAGGGTGGTCAGACAAACAACTACTTCTTATTTTTTCCTTGAAATTTAAGTACTACTGCATTGAAATTTCAAATTTTCACCAAATAGATTTCTTTTCTTTTTTAAATAAACCTAGTAGTCTAGAAACTACATTCATTTTTTATAGATTTTATTCTTACATATTTTTGAAATAATATAGATAACTTATTTAAATTTTTATGTCAAGTTGCCTAACTCTCATTTTTCTGAATTTTTTGCCACTTAAGGGCGCGTTTTTTCCATGATGATCTTGCACATACCTTGGGGTTAGACATGACATGGGATTACGTTTATTATTGGTTGGTTATTCATTGCATTGAAGTTATGGTGAATTAATTGTTAGTTTATTAACATATAAAGGTATGAGGCATTCAGGTGTTAAATTTTCTTGTACTACAATCACTCTTAATGAAAAAAAATATCATATTAATTTCTGCAACACATTAGATGATGCTTAAATTTGGACAAGAGGTTTTATTCTAATGAAGCTATAATAAAAAAAATAGAACAAGCCCGCAACACAACTTTTTTTAAATAGTGGATTAGATTGGCATAACCACAAAACAAAATAATTCACAACAACAAACACATGCAAGGGGAAAAAAAATCCTGACAACATAATCTATTTAATTTCCTTGCAACCATCGACACCAGCCGGAAAGCATAAATGAAATAATATTGGTTTTAACAATGCCTTATCAAAAATGAAACAATATAGCCAAAGCAACAAAACAACAATTGACAATGCCTTACAAATAACAACATAAAATCTATAACATGTACTATTTAATTGTGTATCAAAAATCAATCAATATAGCCAAAGCTAGAGAACAACAGTCAACAAAACAAAAGAATTCAGAGTAACAAACCCATGCAAAAAAAAACCAAAATAACCCTGCACGCAAGAAAATTCATTTTTCAATAGCACCTTATCAAAAATGAAACAATATAGTCTTGTTTAAATAGTACCTTATAAAAAATGAAACAATATAGCCTAAGCTAGAGAACAACAATCAACAATTCCTTAAAAAGAACATAAATTGTATAACTTTAACTATTTTATGCATTGCAACCATCACAACAAAACGAAAGCCATAAATGAAACAATATTGGTTTCAATAGTGACATAGATTGGAAAACCCACAAAACATAAAAAAAATTAGAGTAATAAACCCATGCTAAACCATCACCACAAAAGGAAAACCATAAATCAAACAATATTGGTTTCAACAAACAATATAGTCATTTTTTCAATAGTACCTTACCGAAAAGGAAACAATATAGCCTAAGGTAGAGAACAACAATCAACAATGCCTTATGAAAAACACCATAAACTATATAACATTAACTATTTTATTGTGTTGCAACCATTGCCACAAAATAGAAACCATAAATGAAACAATATAGCCTAATCTAGAGAACAACAATCAATAATGCCTCATGGAAAAACACACAAACTATATAACATTAACTATTTTATTGGGTTGCAACCATCACCACAAAATGGAAGCCATAAATGAAACAATATTGGTTTCAATAGTGACCCGCATGGAAAAACCCACAAAACATGAAAACTCACAATAACAAACCCATGCAAAACCATCGCCACAAAACAAAAACAATAAATGAAACAGTATTGGTTTCAATAGTGACCCAGATGAAAAACCCCACAAATAAAATAATTCACAGTAACAAACCAATGCAAAAACAAACAATATTACCTTGCAAACATATTGACTACATGAAAACCATAAATGAAACAATATAGCCTAAGCTAGAGAACAAAAATCAACAATGCCCTATGGAAAATAACATAAACTATTTTTGAAATACTCTAGGAAGGATTTTTTCAATATGCACCTCTTCTTGCTTGAATTCTTTCTACTCCCTTCTTTCTCCAATGCCTGCAAAAAGTAGGCAAAAAATTATCATAGCTGACACTTTTGTATTACTTTTGTCCCCAACGCCCCATGCCAAAAAAACAAAATAACCTCCAACCACCTTCAGAGAAGCTCAAAACGGATGATCGCACTTGCACCTTCACAAAAGCTTTCCCTCCTCACTCACAACTCTAATAGAAGGTAAAGTTGTAGAACAACACCCAAAAATGTCTTATAAAAAATTGTGCAAACATTTGCTATGTTTTCTGAGGTTTTAAATGGCAAGTGTTACTTACAATCTTTGCCACTACACAGAAACCATACAACAATTAATGCTGATGCTAACTAGCGTTTAATTTCATTGTCCTTCTCTATCGACGTTCCAAATGCTTTTAATTAAAAAATAAAAAACATCCACTACCTTTTTTTTGACTAGAAACCCAACACTAGAAGGGTTAAAAACTAGGAAGGCTAACAAAAATTTTGACCAAAGTTCACACAAATAGCCTATTGGCTAATTAAAATAGCATTTCTATCTTCTTTTATTTTGTCCATGAGCTCATTCTACATTGTACATAGGGTTTGCTTATATAAAGAGCTGCATTGATCCTAATCTTTGTAAGGAACGAATTTCCAGGACTAAAATTAAAAACCAACGTTCAAATGGTGCAATACAAACAGTGGAAATGGCAATCATAGATTGGTACGGAAATCAAATTTGAACTACATCCAAGATTTGAAAAATCTTAGGTTAAGAGAAATGGAAAAGAATGGGTTAAGAGGGTCCCACATAGACCCGACCACCTAAGCAGTTGACTGCTTAGAGTGTGTTGGTTAAGCTAGACCCTTTTGCTTGGATATCATATTTGTAACATGGCAGTAATGAAGGGGATTTCTATAGTACAATATTGGAAACAAAAACATCCAAGAACCTACTGTATCACCCAACATAGCTTTCAATGGTGTTTTCATGTTCTTATCCAAATCTTTCCCATATTTAATTTTGATATTAAATGAAACTTTCTATATATTAAGTATAGAGAATTATCTTAAAAGGAGAAAAAGAAAAAGAAATCTTGGTGTTGGATATTACTTTGAGCATGGTACACACGCCTCCAAATTTACTACAATAATTGTGATGTCTTATGGTGAGAGAAAGGAAGATGATGCTGCACTTGTTTGGATCATTACTTGTACTCATTTTTCTACGAGGAGAGACATTTTAGCTTTACTAAGGTAGAAGAAAATGATAACTAGTATTAGATTTTCAATGCATTTTAAATGCAAAGTAATTTCAAAGACATTAGATTTCCATAGTTTCATATCAATGAAAGTATTCTTTCTTTGAATAAAAAAAAACACACATAGATTAAATTGAAGTATTTTTTATCACACGTACCATATTGTTGCCTACTCATATAATGAACAAATCAAGCAGAAAATGCTTCCATAATCATGTCATTCAATGTCTGCCATAAAAGTTTCTGTAAGACTAATGTAAAACTTTTTGCTACGATAAATACCAATACAATATGCGCAGGAGGACATTGAATTGGTCCTTATTTGTAGAAGTACAAAGAAATTTTCAGCTGGGCTTATCCATCACATGCTAAGCTTTGACCACATAGGTGGATGGTGTGGGGCCCATGTAGTCTATTGCTTTCATGAATTCTTTTTCTATTCTCCTAAACAATCTCATAAACCACAATAGTCAGCAATCAGTCATGTGATTCCCATGCATAAGCCAAGCTACAAAACAAAATTCAAATCACTGTTTCACGCTCAATAAGTTTTAATGGATAAAAAAAATAGATTTCCTCATGGTGAATATAGTTATCACAATAAACGAAAGGACAAGGTAGGTGAGTTGTTGGCCCAAGTGCCTAAAAGAAATCTGGTCTCATGGAATGTAGGATATACACAAAGTGGATTTGTTGAAAAAGCTTTAAGAACTTTCAAGCAAATGCAATTGGCAGGTGTAAAGCCAAACTTCGCTACCATTTTCAGCAGCCTCAGTTCCAATCGAAACATGGGATTTTGTTAACAGGGTATGGAATCCGTCAAAGGAGGATGGCATTCACCTGATGATGTAGTTGCAACTACCCTAGTAGACATGTACATGCAAAATGTGGAAGCATAGAAAAGGGGCATGAACTATTTGACAGAATACTTCAAAGAAATATATTCTAATGGATTTTCATGATTGTAGGATATGTAGAATGTGGAAGCATAGACAACGCACATCAACTATTTAACAAAATGCCTTGAAGAATCATGTTCTCATGGAATGTCCTGATTGGAGATTTCTCACAAAATTGATTTCTTATAAAAACTTTAGGAACTTTCAAGCAAATGCAATTGGAAGATGTAAAGCCATATTCTACAACCTTAGTCAATATCCTCTTAACCTATGCGAAAATGGGAGCTTTCAAACAGGGTATGGACATCCATTAAAGCATAAAAGATAGAGAAATTTTATCAGATATTGTAATTGCAATTTCTCTAGTAGAGAGACGTTTGCAGAATGTAGAAGCATAGATAAGGGAAATGAACTATTTTGAATTCTACATCATCATTTTTTTTTTAATTTCTTCATATTTTTAGAACACTTAATTTTTTAACCTTTTTCTAAAAACTTGCATGTAATAATGGCATGGTTGCATTCTTCAGGTGTCCCAAGATTCTTATATTAAAATTAGCCTTTGTTTCAATTGGACCCTCCTATTGTTTTCTACCAACTAATAATTACTCTTCTCTTTCATAATTCTCTAGGAATTTGACTTTTGAGCTTGAGGAATTGGAGAATTTATAAAATATTTCCAACCCCTCTTTATCATTTATTGTATCTTTCACTTCTAAATAATATGCAACCTTACACCCATACATCTTCCATTATTTATTTACACTCATTTAATTTGAGAAAAATTAGAGACAGGAGGGAGGCCATTCCATAAATTCAAATTCTCTTTTCTTATCTATTTTGGTTCATTTTAATAATTGGATTTGAAAAATTCAATGTATCTTATGAAGAGCTCGGAAAATAAATTGATTATAGCTCAATTCTAACTATACTTACTCACAATTTCAAAAAACAATATTTAGTTTATATATTTATTATGTATGTGTAGATCTATAAATAATGAAATTGGCCTACAGTAATTACATAATTTACAAAGTGAACCTGTAGATAGGGTAAGAATCAACAGATTTAGTGTAATGAAAACAATAATCTAATTAGATCCTATCAAGCACAATGGAGTACAAAACAACACAAAAATCACAATAAGAAGCACAAATGCAAACTGATCTCTGTGCTAACTCGATTTATCTCCATTGCTCTTCTCCACCTACATGAGAATGCGAGATTTTGAAGGGTTGATAATGGAGGAATGTTGAGTGCTCATTCCTGCAGCATAACGACTTGATGATGAAAATGGAAAATGGAGAGAATGATAGATAGAGATAGAAGACTGATTTTGATAGAGTCTAGATGCTAGACGAATCAACCCCCTAAATGGATTGTGAGAGGCCGTATTTAATTAAATAGATGATGACATGGGTACCTAGGGCAAAGCATGATACAAGGTGTCTAAATGATGTAATGTCAGACAAAAGTTGTAAGAGGACATTTTTGGGTGTCTACATTTCGCCTCTTGAGATGATGAGATTTACAACAGTAACAATTACATTTCAAAGAAAACTAAGTTGATAGAGAAAAAAAAAGGATGATGATAACAGAATATGATGATGCCCCCTCGAGAGGATAGGTGGGTTGGACAAACATAGGTAGGCTCTCGAAATGAAAGGGATGGGTCAAGAACTAAAGAGGAAGGAATGGATGGAAGAAGTGAAGGATGCATTATGCTGCAATGAAAGTGAGCAACTATGATGTTTGATTTAGCACTAGACGTTATGCACCAAGGTATAAGGACCAAGGTGATGATTTGTCTCATGCCCCAACGTAATACAACCTTGTCTAGATGCATGAGGAAGTAAACTTAGAGCATTAAACTCCTAATGCACAAAAGGTATTATGTGACCTTATATGCAAAGGATAATGCAAAAAGATATTCCAACATACACAAGATATGAATATTAGCTAGAATGATACGGATTTGATACAAATGCAAGATAAAATGATAACACACACAAGCAAGCAAGCAAGCATGCACAAATGATACAAAAACAAACAAGGTATTGCCCCTATCAAGCTGTAAACCGTTGATTGATTGATTGATTGATGATGATAGTGTTGTCATTGCGGGGAACGACATATCCCTAGATCAACACAAGGATGATTAATAATTGACTGATTGACTTTGATTGATTGGGTTTACAACAAGATTAGGATCAAGACGAAAGGATGTGATTGGATAATTTGACAAGAGTGATTGACTTGATTGGTATGGATTAAGGACTATCTTGCATTTGGATTATTGCTTGGATTTTTGTTGGCTATTTGATTTTTTTTATTTTTTAAATGTTTTGATTTTTTTTGGAATTTTGAGACTTTTTGAAATGTTTTGACTCTTTTTTGGATCTCTTTGAAATGTTTTGATTTTTTTGGATCTCTTTTGAAATGTTTTTTGACTTTGGATCTCTTGAAATGTTTCTTTTATTTTTTGACTTTGAAATGTTTTGACTTTTTTTGGATTTTTGAAATGTTTTGAGGTGTCAAAGGATGAAAATTTGAGTAGCCTTTGTGCTAGATACCAATGACAAGGGGAAAACCAAGTCTAGGTGCAAGGGTGGGTGATGGGATAAGGGATAAAAGGCTCATGATAGATGGATGGATGGTATTGATGTATGCATCATAAGAGAGCAAGGATGTGATCTCCAAAGACTATGTCGCATAGGAATAACATGCCCTATTTTAGGTACAAGACTTAGGATTTTTCTAGACAAAATGTATGACAATAGGATAATGACATGATTGGTTTAGATAGGAAGAGGTATGTCAAGAGATACCCAAAACATGTTTCAACCTTTTGCCCCTATATCTTCATTTAGATCAAAAGGACTAGGGTGGATAAGTGGACTCAATATGATAGATATGTATGATGGATAAGATGGTAGGTAGGATGGAAATGATATGACATGAAGGATAGGTTGGATAGATAAGACATTGTGCCCCCAAGTGTAAGTGACATAGAAGATCAACCTACACATGATGCCTATTTGCTAGGTTTTCATCATGGTACTTATCCAAGGCACCTGTTTACTAGGTTTTCATCATTGGACGTAGGGATTTCTCTTTACTCTTTTTTTTTATTCTTTCTTTTAATTTTTTTTTTGACTTTTTGACTTTTTGACTTTTGGATAGGAGGGACTTAAGTGTCTAGTTGCATGAAAAGTGATATTCCCACTAGGGATGGATGTCATTGCATGGACCATGTCAAATGTCATTATGCTCATAGATGTTGGTAAGGGATGACATGAAAGGGAGATGGAGTAGGTAGATGATGGATTATGATGTGGATTATGGAGGACAATAATGGATTATGATGTAGATTATGTCGGGAAGATGATAGGGATTATATGGGACTTATGCAAAATATGAATGGGGAGGCTTAGCCAAAAGCATGGACCATAGGAAGATGATGGGGGAGATATGTAGGATAATGAGTGAAGGATGAGTAGGAGTTATGTGGATTTGTTGTGAAATGGAAGGGAACCATGACCAATGGTTGCACACACTGTGATAAACATTGAAGCTTTTGATGTGGATAGGGTGTAGGAAGCAATGAAGATGCTTGCTTAGGAGATGGGTGATTTAGTGATTTAGGTGCCCACATAGACTTAGTATTTTTATGACTGTTATTTTGCTTGTGGGTGTTAGGAATTGGAGATTTTTGAATGCAATGTGCATTTTTGATGGAAGGGGATGGTTGGGATTTTTGTGATGTGGACGCCTCGTTTGACTTGGTTTATTTTTTCTTAGGTACCCAAACCATTTGAGTTTTGGCCTTTACTTTTGGAGGTATGGGCTTATATAGTCTTTTAGATGTACTTGGCTTTGACTTTTTGCAATTGTAGGCTAAGGCATTAGGACCATTAGAATTTTTGACTTTACGTGTAGAGGCATCCAAATTTTTAGTTTGGAATCCCTTGGGTTTGGTGGAATGAGTGGAAGCTTTATGTTTAGACAATGTGTGCATTGATTGGTCGTGATTAAGATGTTTAGAGGATTTATGGATAAATGGATAAGGGGATTGAATGGTAGGGATATTAGGTGTTGGGAGTAATGGTGGTAAAGTGGATGGAGGGATATTAGGAGTTGGAAGCAATGGTGGTAGAGTGGATGGAGGGAAGTGTATGGTCACATGCTTTTGACATTTGTAGGATGACGGTGGTGGAATGGAAACATATGTTTTAGGCGTATGATAGGCTTTATGATGGAAAGTGGACTTAGGATGCATGGAGGAAATACCAACATCTTGAGATTGGTGTCCTTGAGATATATGTCCAAGGCCATAAGAGCGTGGAGGGACTTTGACATGGATGGGCTCCAAAATATCTCGTTCATGAAGGCCTAAACCTTTACCTTGGTGGTTCATATTTTGGAGTGTGCAATGGACAATAGGACTAGGTGTATGTGAAACACTAGACATGATTTCCTTATTGGATGGAGAAGATAATGGTTGTTGTTGTTCGAAGGAGGAACATTCATGAATGAGGGTAGAAAGACCAATAGGAGATGATGGAGGACTTGCAATGGGGTCAACAGTGGGTGATGGAGGATCATTAGGATCTTGATTAGCATTGTGTTCCCTTAGATCCAAAGTATTTGTTTGATCTTCTATGTGTGCTTGGGAGGCACTTGTGTCATCAAGGGAAGTGGATTTTGATGGATCATGGATAGGACTAGGTGGAGGTGAATTTGGAATATCTTTCTCATGGATGGGTATAGGATCAAGTTGCTCATGGATAGGCTCTTCATCATTATGGACATCATCTTGATCATAAAAATGATATAGATTATGGATGGGTTGGATGAAAATGATTTGATCTTGATTAGGACTAGGGCTTGATGTTTCCACATACCTGGGAGTAAACTCTTGATATAACTCTTGGGTTGCTTGAATGGAATTGCAAGGGGATGACTCTTGAAGAGACTTGACATGTTCTTGATGGTCAACGACATAGGAGCATGAAAGAGGGTGACTTGGACTTATGACGGGAGACTCTCGAATTGGCTCAAGGGGTTGTGAATGACATGGTTGCCTTGAAGGACTTGGCATGACGTTTGAGGACTCTTTGGTATGTTCAAGTATATGTGTTGAATAACATGGAGACAATTGATTCCTTGCTTGTAGCCCTTGGGTCACATCCTTTATAGGTGGATGGGTGGATTTAGATAATGCCATCAATTTATTTTTTAAATATCTAAATGTAGGGCATTGATTTGATGGAGGATTAGATGATGATGGGGGTAATGAAGAGTTTGATTGGTTAGAAGGTAAATAGGCCAATGAATTAGGACTCGGACATGGTGGCTTATGGATAGGAATTTGATTGGATGGTGGTAAGGGTACATGAACTGGATTGGTGTTCCCCTTGTCAAAGGTGGCATTAAGACTTAAAGGCTCTTGATTTTGTTGCCAAGGTGGACTTGGGATCCTATGTTCTTGTTGTGATATGGGTGGACATGTTGATGTGGCATTGTCATGATAGATAGATGTGTTAGGTTGGCATGATGATGAAGGTGACACATAGGATTGGGGTTGAATGTGTTGAGGTTGAAATGGTGTTTGGACTTGTGATATGATTTGTTGTTGTAATGATGATTGAGGGGTTGTATAGGATAATGATTTTTGAGAGGTGGATTGGTATGGATAAGGGTTGACATTAGAAGACGTGTGATAGGTTGATGAAGGGGTAACATGATACATGGATGAATGAGGTTGATATGATGATATAGGTGACACATATGATTGATGTGAAATTTTTTGATGTGGTGATTGGACTTGATGATGTGCTTGTTGGATTTGACAAGTGGCCATGAGGTATTGGATTTGAGCTATGAGTTGTTGCATTTGAGGTGATTGGTTGGTTTGAAGTTTTTGGATCATGTCATGGAATCTATGAGTGAGTTGTTGGGGTAAAGGTGCTTGACTTGTTTTAGCCACATGAAGCATGTGAACAAACTCATGTGCTACGTCTTCCAATGTTTTCTTGGTGTAAAATGATGTTGATTGGATTAAAGAAATGATGATGTTTAGGATATGATGTGGAGTGACAAGATTGTATGATTTGGATGATGTGGTGAGTGTTTATTGGAAGTTTGACTTGGGCACTATCAAACACAATATTTCACATGTAAATACATGAACACACACACCAAACACAATTAAAAAATTTGTCTTTGAAGATTAAATGTTATGATTAAGCAAGCACTCGAATACAAAACAACAAGCCCGATGAATAGTCAAGTGGGGTATTGCCAATTAGGTCTCAAGCTAGTTTGCACCAAGTTGACTAAGGGATTATTTGAAAGCAAAATCTTGCCAATAAGCCAGGAGAAAGGGGTAACCCACCCTTCACCTTCACTTCCCAAAGGTATAAAGTTATTTGGGGCTTAGCTCAGAGTGACAATATTTCAACTCCCAAACGAGCGTGTCTTTGGATTCACACTCTATTGAGGTCATCCCTTGGAGGGGTGTGTGCTCCAAGCAGGCCTCCTACAAAGGGTATGACAAAAGCAAACCAAGTGAGGTCTTTTGGAGGACACACACACTTGATTCACACTCACAAAGATTAATTTCTCTTAGAAATGAAATGTGTGTAAAACAATTCAAGCACTTGTTCTTTTTAACCCCAAATCAAAATGTGTGATTGAAGACAAAATTTGTTTTAAGCCCAATTTCAAATATGTGATCAAACAAGATTGATTTTATGCCCCAAATTGAGATGTGTTGACAAGCAATGATTAATGAGAAATGAAAGATTAGAATGTATGCACCTGATTATTCACTTTCCAATTTGATGTGATTGATCCCAATGCTTTTCCAACTCCTTTGATGCACCTACAAGCCACAAAATCGAAAGACCAAGTAATTTGTATAGAAGAAAGCTACTTAAAGAAGATGAATTTTGATAAAATATGATTATGACACATTCACTTGATAATATTTGCAATGATGTGAAGTTCATCTTGTTAGCTTTCCAATGAATCCTCGCTTACAATTTGGAGCTCACAGATGACAAAGTTATGATAAAAGAAAAGAAAATACCTCTTTCTAAATTAAATCTAAATTAGAAAAACTTAAAAATCTAAATAAATTAGAAACCTAAATTAACAATCTAATTAAAAATCTAATTAAAAATCTAAAAATCTAATTAGGAAAAACTGAATTAAAAAAATCTAACTAAAAGCTTTCAAAAATAAAAATCTAAACCGAATTTTTTTCTTTAAAAATAAAACTAAAAAAAAAAAATCTAATTTAAAAACTAAAAAAGACTTAAAAATCTAAAATAAACCAAAAATCTAAATTTATCGAAATTAGAAAAATCTAATTTAAAAACTAATAAACTAAAAATCTAAATTTATTGAAATTAGAAAAATCTAAATTAGATTAAAAGAATTAAAATCTTTAAAACTAAACTTAACTAAATTAAAAAAAATCTTAAATCTACATCTAAATCGATAACCACATCTATAACCACATCTATATGTAAAGATATATTTAAATTAGTTAATAAAATGGAGGGAGATCTAGCTGGGTGAAATTAACGGCAGGAAAAGAATGGTTGATTCAATCGCACCATATGAGGCTCAAACTGCAAAATGAAAGTGATTAAAAATAGATGTATTAAATGCTAAATCTATCTCAAAAGCCAAAAATGGACTGCTGATGAGGTTCGCCACGCAGTGTCAGAATTTAATGAATGCCCTCTATTCAGCCAATCTATCAACCGCAAAAAATGAATACATTGAGGAAGCAGTTGGACACCTTAATGGGCAACAACATTAAGGAAATTAATCACAAGTATTATGATCAGGATGTTTGTAGGCTTTTCTCATTGGTCTTTGTCTACACGACTTCTTCTAGTTATCAAAAATGGATTTAGTTGATTGTCCAAAATGCATTCATTGCAACTGTGAAAAGAAAAGAAAGAAGCAAAGGAAAAAGGCAAAGTGACTATGACAGTGAGTTAGAAGATGTCATTAAGAGACAAGTATTATTGAATGTGATAAAAAGATTCAATGAGCGAGGCAACCAAGCAGAAAGAGAAAATCTAATATATTATGTTATGTGAAATGGCCTGCAAAACAATTCTTCAATAAAGACATCTGCAAACAGTGATGAATTTGTTCCTGCAATCTCAACAAAATTCTACAAAACAAAACTTCACCCAAATCAGACTTGTAAATAGTTGTCCAACAAATCAAAACAAATCATGTTGAATCTATTATTTCAAAATTCACGGTGGGCGCCAAATGTAGATAGGGAAAAACAAGAAAATTTTAGTATCAAAAACAATAAACTACCAAAACCCTATCAAGCACAATAGAGTACGAGATAATATGAAAATCAAAATAAGAAGAAAAACGCAAACCGATCTTCATGCTAAACTCTATTTATCTCCATTGCTCTTCTCCACCTGCACAAGGATGCAATATTTCAAAGGTTAATAATAGAGGAATTTTGAGTGCTCATTCTTGCAGCATAACGACTTGATGACGAAAATGACCAATGAAGAGAATGATAGAGATGGATTGAAGAATTATTTTGACAAAGTGAAGATGCTAGAAGAAGATTCCATCCAAATGGCCTATGAAAGGTTTGATTTATAGATTTTCGATGTGGACAGAGATAAGATTTGATAAGATTGATAAGGATTTGATTTTTGACAAAAGAGGAAATACAATGAGATGAGATAAGATTTT
>VDFB02048127.1:0-19000 GCA_007258455.2 Sequoia sempervirens
GTAACCATCTTCTTGATATATTCCATTTATTTAAGCTATTATATGAGAATTTATCTATTATTTGTAATGTACTCAGTCATTAGGTGCAGAGGTATTTAAGTGCATTGTGGGATCACCCTTTTGGGTCTTGTAGAGCCCGAAGTGCAGGAGGAAAGAATTGCTGCTTTTTCTCATTCGTTGGACAATCCCTTCAGGTTGCTAAGGATTGGAATTGGTAATTACATAGGCTTCTTTGAAGACCAACTTGGTTCTTATAAAAACAACCAACAAAAGGTACATAATTTAAATGGAAAATTACTCCAATGTAAAATGATAAATATTATGTTCTTTTAAAAATATATCTAATCTAATTACCAAGGATCCAAAGGTTCTTGTTCTATTTTGGGAGATAAATCATATTTATGTAGTGTTGGAGAAATCATCCTAAAATAAACCATAAATGGTTCAATGTTTTCAAACCAAGAGTTGTAAGAACTTGTATTCAATCTAGGTGATGCCATTAGGTGGTGGGATCACAACGAGACACAACCATATATATATTTTTAATATAATATTTTGTTAAATTCTACTTCATGACATGAATATTTGAAGATGTATTTAGCAAGGGAATTTTGATTAATGCTCTTTTCATAATAGAAGTTCTCAAATTCACCAAGAATCATAAACAATCAATTTTAATATAAATTTAGAGCATTTTTTATAAATATTGTACATGATTTGATATATGAAAATCAATGACTTAAGTTGTCTCTTGTAGATTTTCACACTCATTCATTGATATTTATGTAGCACATTGACACAATGCAAAGCTTCTAGTTGGAAAATCAATATCATAGGAGTACAATTACTTGTGAGACCACATGTACTTTATATTAGTGATGATAAAGAGCACAATAAATACTTCATCCAACATTGCTTTCAGCCATTCTATATCACTCTTGTTGAAAAAGATGTAAGAAGTTTTTTTATTCTTCCATTAGATGAGTTGACTCACAATTCAAATTCCATAACCTTTTTCCTGCACTTTGTTGATTTGATTGAACTATAAACAAGCCTCAAAATTGGATATTTTAGCAATGTTAATGGGAACATTAATGCAAGATATTATATAAAATATGCAATTAGAAAACACAAATCAATTATGAGGAGGATAATTAAAATGATGCAGTATCATTATTCAATGGTATTTTGAGCATTTCCCATGTAACACTCATACTTCAAGGAGGAAACATCCTTCACATTAAATTTTGGGATATAATAGGAACACAATAATGACACATTTATTTAATTTAAATTAAACTATAAATTGTTTACATTCCCCACATTGAGCATCTCATCTATAAATAAATCAGAACTTCTAAATGCAAAATAAATTTTGGAAATTTAACTATATAGTACACTTGCAATTCAAGCTATGAGAGCTAGAATCACCTGTATTTAGTTCAGAAGCTTCACGCCTCTTGAAGTGTCCTTCTCAATCCACATACCATTATTTTATTTTGTTTTGTTTTCTCACCTATATCAACCACTTGGAAGGAAGAAAAGTGTTAGCAATAGATTAAATTAGCAAATTAAATACATTTGGTGCTACAAAGAATTCATTTTATCTCAAATTTTACCAATATTGGATTATATGTTGTGTTGACTGCAACATGCCAGCTTGCACAAACAATAAAAAAACATATTAAAATATACAATGGGAATTTAATTTCTAATTTAACCTATTGCTAACACTAGTAATATATATCAACAATTATATCTACAATTTTTCCATTTTGGTGGAACTGTGAAGAGCTAAATGTTCATTTAGATATATGAAAAACACATCTCTCCTAGCATATTTTTTCTAGTTTTTATTATATTGGTACTAAAGGGAAGAAGCTAATCTCCATACAAAATCAAATGTCTTAGATATGATAACATAATTCCCCATCCCCCATACAATGGCATCATTACAAGACAAGATTGACAGATGGATGTTAATAGACGTTTAGGCACGTGTTGTTAGCGAGTGTCATCACCTATCCCCGTATGCCAAAAAAAACATGTTTAAATATGTTTTTCTATCTTATCATGTCTCTGACATGCATTTTTTAGGGATAATATCCACATCTGTAGTAAATATAATTATATTATAAAAACACATTGTGTATTTTCACATACAATTTTCTATACCAATCCTTTCCAAATGCACAAATTGATATCTAAAAATGCCAAATTTTCTATAGTAATGATTGATTTATCATTTCTTATTTTTTGTTCAATTATAATCTCCAAAACTCCACAAAGATACAAGTGTCACATTATTGCAAGAAGTTTAAGAATCTTGTACAATCCAAATGGAATATTTTTGCTATGGTTAGATCACTATACCACGTGTTGACTAAAGATAACCATGCATCATCGTACACAAAAATCATAGACCATGGCCAATATTATGATAGGAAAAAAATTGTAGGTTAAATAGAATAGAGAATCAACAATAGTGTACTTGGACTTGTATAGTGAATTAGTAAAAGAATATGAAAAAGGCCATAACTTGTAATAATCAATAAGGGAAAAGAAGATAGAAAAGAAGGATACCAAGTACCACTCTTAAACTTTTGTTTATAGGCCATTTCTCTCAATGAACACCTAAATGATGAATATTGGTATCATAACCAATGTTTAATGATATTGTAAACTAAACCATTACTTGTACAAATGAATGAAAAAATATAGATTATTGCAAGACACATTGGTTGCAAATCATGGTGTCTATCGGTTATGCACAAATAAAGGTTAAGAAGTCAACGAAAAACCTTGGTGATCACCTTGATTGAAAAAAAAGGATAAACTATTCTCCCTACACGAATGCATGTCATAGGCATGATAACATAAAAAAATGCATAAAAAATACATAGAAACATACATAACACATGATGGAACAGTGTATTGCGGGGCCCACCAAGATGGGGGATAAAAGTGACGAAACCGACAGACAGGAGGAAATGTTACGATGATGGAGAGGAGTCCATAAACGAAATTGTTAGATTGTGTTTCCCATGCTTCACCAGTAGTCATCATTGTGGGAAGGAATTTCACCATAAAACTCATTGACCTATTGGCTTGTGCGAGAAGCTATCCCTTTCTCTAGATTATGTGCACTCGCAGGTATTGCAAGCTAACGTGAGTAAGAGATGCATTCTAAATTGTAATAAGTATTGTTCTAAATTGTAATGAGTATTATTTTTTCAAGAATAGGTGTTTAAATATGATAATGCACAAAATAATTGCAGGTTGGAAAACACTCTATGTTATGAGTTATTTCATTTTGCATGCTCGAACCTAAAGGGTTAAGAGCAAGAGGAGAACTTGAAATTGGGGTATACATAAAACTAACCAAATTGAGCTGAGGGGTGACAAATCAATTGGGTTGTTACATGTAGAAGGTTTTACAATAGTATGTCGGTTGCAAGTTTAATAACACTAAGTGTTTTACAACTTGCATTTTTATAAAATAGTATGAATGTAATCAAAACCTTTTTTGATTAACATGGTAACAACCCAATTAGTTTTTCACCCCTCAACTCAATTTGATTAGACACCCAGTATTTTCCAACATGCAATTATATATAGACAGTATGAATGTAATGAAGAACTTTTGTTTTATATAGAGTTTTCTTACAAGAATGTAATGAAGTTCACCTAAAAAAATTATGTAGACCAAATTGAATTAGATAGATAAAATATAATGTATTGACTGAAGATATTCTCCCTACTATTGAGAAGTTGAGGAAGGTGTGTGTGTAGTATATGTAATGGGTAAATAGCAATGTAGAACTCGAGCAGCAGGTACTAGAAAGTATGTAATGAAAAAGGAATTTTCTCTAAAAACACTTGAAAATAGGTTAACCAAAGTGAATTAGATAGCTAATGTATTGACTAAAGATATTGTTCCTGCTCTTGAGAAGTTATTCAAGGAACGTGTGTAGTATGTGCAATAGGAAAATGACAATGTAGAATCGAAAGTCTAGTAGGTACTAGAATGCATATAATGAAAAAGGAATCTACTATGAAAATATTTGAAAATAAGCATACCAGAGTGAGTGAGATAGATAATGTATTAATTGAAGAGATCCTTCATGCTCTTGAGAATTTGAGGAAGGTGCATGTGCAATATGTGCAATGGGAAAATGGAAATGCAGAAGTGGATAATCTCAAGAGGTTTGTATTGCACAAGAATTTTTGTAGACAAAGAAAGTGAGAGATGATGTTATAGGTGGAGTTGAACAAATCGATTCAAATATTATTGAACATAAGAATTCCATGGAACACAAAATTGGAAATAGATGAAAAGAAGGAAATATCATATGTTAGTGCAGAAAAGAGAATCATTTGGGTGGAGACATGAAATTCCTATGTGAAAACGTAGACAAGTTTAGCAAATAATTATTAAAAAGAAACATCTGCATTCTCTAATCATAAAGACACTCTCGAAGCTGAGCAAAAAATAGTTGCAAAGCAACATAAAAGTATTCAATACATTCAAAACTCTATCCAACTCGATATTTACATGTAGAAGGTATTATAATAGTATGTGGGTTGCAGGTTTCATAACACCCAGTTTTTTCCAACATGCAATTATATATAGACAACATGATTGTAATGAAAACATTTAGTTTGGTAGACAGTAAGAATGTAGTGAAGTTCACCGTCACAATTTATAACAACTCTTAGACTAAAATTTGTATTTCAATTTCTTCATATGATTGAAAAATAAATGAAGGGTATAATTGTAGGTTGAAAAACACAATGTGGTTTTCCATTTAATTCATTTTGTATGTTCAAAGCTAAGTGGTGGAGAGCACGGGGTGGAGTTGTAGGTCGGGGATACATAAAAATAACTAGATTGAGTTGAGGGGTGACTAACCAATTGGGTTGTTACATGTAGAGGGTCTTACAACACTATGTGGGTTGTGGGTTTCATAATACCTAGTGTTTTCCAATTTCATTACATTCTTAATATCTAGAAAAAAAAAATGTTCTCAAGACATTCACAAAATAGATGAAATTGAGGTGAGGGGTGACTAACCAATTCAGTTGTTACTTTTAAATGGTTTTCAAACATACTATGGGTTACAAGTTTCATAATACCCTATGTTTTGCAACCTGGAATTTTATAAAATAGTATGAATGTCTTGAATTTTTTTTATTTTATTTTTATTTTTAGCAAACGGCTAGGCCTAACAATATATATTAATATAAAATTAACTTTACAACCTTAATCAGAATTATAGTACTAATTAAACCAAGCCAAAACATAGAATAGAGACAACAACAGAAGATTGACTATACATTAATAGCCATGTATTAACCACCATCCCAAAACCAACTATGAATGAACAGTTCAAAAATTTTGAACATGATAAGTTTGAAACATGCCTTTACATATATATGAGCACTATATAGTATACTATGCCAAAAAAAAATTGCTCTTTGTAAGTGAAAATATCAAAAAGAACAAGTTTATAACTGCAAAATTTGTTTCCCAAGCATGACATAAACTCATTCTTCCATATCATTTGCTCCAACTCCAGAACCTTGCATACCATACACTGCAACTGGTGCGGTGCAATTTATGCCTTCATCTATATTTTTTTTTGGCAACTGAACATTTACCAAACTGTTTTCATCCTTTCCTTCTTTCAGCTTTTCATTTTTTACTTGTACTTCTTCACATGTCGCATCTTGTTGCTGAATGTCTAGAATACAGAGAAGGGTATGTACAGGATCATCATGGAAAAAACAAGCCCTTAAATGGCAAAAAAATTCAAAACAATCAGAGTTAGGACACTTGGTAAATTTAGATAAGTTATCTATATTATTTCAAAAATATGTAAGAATAGAATCATGAAAATTGAATTTAGTTTCTAAAACTACTAGGTTTGTTTTGAAAAATAATCTATTTAGCAAAATTTGAAATTTCAGTAAAATGGTAGAAATTTCAAGGAAAAATAAGTGAAATGCGTAGACCACCCCAACCATAATAAAATGATAATATTTTTTATAATATTTTAGATATAAGTAGAGGACTCATGTCCCAATGTGATGCATATTTTTGTAATTTTTCAAGTAAATAATTAATTATGAAATTTTTATAAAACTTTTAAAAAATATAAAAGCTTCGTATGTCGACCACCTTAACTTGGTAAAAACTTCATGAAATTCAATTTTTTCTTTTTAATCCTATAGTAGGTAAAGCATAAGAATGTTTTCAATTAGCCTATCAATGGGATTTTAGTCGTAATTTAAATAGAAAATGAATAATAATTACAAGTATTAAATTCAAAGTAAATCATAATTTATATTGGTGGAAAATTGAGAATCTCCTTTAAAAACCCTTTTTGTTTCATCAATTTTGGGTTTAAAAAAAGTTGTTAGCCACATACCCGTCATATTGCCACTTTTTGGCCCATCATGATCCTGCACATACCCAAAAGACGACCATGCCTGTTGTAATGCCCATAATTTACAGCATAAATATCCTAACAAATCTGCAACAACTATACTAATTTTGGAAAAAAAAATAAATTATTTACTTAAAAGACAAAACAACATAATCCACTACATACAGATATAGACAATGATATCACTAATTAGAAGTAAGGATATAATTGATTTACTATTATTAACAATAGAGTTTACATATTTAGGGTCAACTTAACATACCTCTTATATTCCATTGTACCGAAGTTTCGTCACTCCCAATACATGTACCTGCAAGGTCTACATGACTTGGTACACACATATAATCAATGGTAATTAGTGCATATTCACCAAGAAAAACTATACCAATCAATGCTAGTTTACAATATTGAGAGAAAGAAAGACAAGTCTAAAATCATGACTCAAAAAACCAAACAATCCTAAGGGCCCGGCCTAATTCCTCAGGGGCTCATCTCTAATGGTCTTGCCTACATATAACAAACCATCTCACACATGGCTAGATAACAAAAGGGATATAATCCACAAGGTAGAAAAGATGTCTCATCTTAATTTAAAACATATTCCTCTACCACAAAACCTTACTACAATAGCCAATAAGATAGATAAAGGATGACACAACATCGACAAGGATAACAATTTCATCAAGAACTCTTTAACAAATAGAACCCTGCTTGTAAGATTACTCAACAATGGAAGACTTTCAAATTTTCTCACTATAAGGTATACATCCTATCCAAAACCTAAGTGAAACTTTAATATAGGAAACCTCAAGATAATTTTAAAGTTCACACCGATTGTATAAAATTAAACAAATCAATTTACTCTAGTATGTGTTGCTAATAGACAGTAACTTGATTTACTATAAGGACTAATGACTTTGAAAACAATCAATCCATTAAAATTACAACTATAATTTTAAATCAAGAGTTATAAATCTTTAATACTAATTGAATCATTGTAACCATATTACATATTAGAAAAAAAACAAAAAAAAATAAACATTTAATGAGGATTGTAACTGTGAATTCAAATGATGATTCTTATTGAATATTTTATTTATAACAAAGAGTATAATCTAATAAACCATTAATACAAGAAAACTTTCCATATGCATCAAACCCTTGTCAAACATCAAATAATACTCAAATAAATGAATGCTTAAACTTAACCATCCAATGATATTAACTTATGTATTACTAATTTGATTATTAGTGTATGAAGACATTTCAAGGGTTATTCAAGGAGAGAGAATCAACCATATAATAAAAATATTTGAATTATATGATAGAAACATTTGTAATCCAAAATAAAAACCAAAAACTTATTTCATCTTATTAATACCAACGTAACCAATAATGATATAGTTTTGATGATAACTCAAAGGTAAGATTTAAATGATGTGCTGACAAGAGAACCATTGTTCCTAATTTGAATCAAATCGATGACTTTTACGAGCAAGGAAAGTTACAACAACTTGCAATTGATAGTGTAATTGCTCAATAAAATATTAATATTTAAGTAGTAACATGAGGAAGAGGAAAATTGGAGGAAAAAATGGAAGGACATGTTAAATAAAGAAGAAATATATTGGAAGCAGAGATCTAGAGTCCAATGGTTGAAGAAGGGTGACAAGAACTCATCTTTTTTCATAGGACTACCAACAAACATAAGAAGAGGAATACTATTAAGTGTTTGATAGATGAAAATAATCAGGAAGACAAAATTGAGGAGCTTGTTGGATGGTATTTTAGATAGATATACTCTAATTTGGGCAACTCCCCCTTGCTAAACTTCAGGCGAGGCTTCTAGGGAACCTCCCGCATGGTATAAGTGAGTACGAAAATATTCAACTTTGCGCCCCAATGACTGAGGAGGAGATTCAAACTGCAATTTTTACTATGGACCCTATAAAGCTCTGAGACCCAATGGTTTCCCCCTAAATTTCTTCCAAGAGTATTGGGACATTATCAGTTATGATGTTACTATGGTTGTCAAAGACTTTTTCAGGACTGGTAAATTGTTAAAGAAGTTGAACAATACTTTTATTGTGCTAGTCCCTAAAGTGTGGGATCCTAAGAACATAACTAAATTCAGACCTATAAGTCTATGCAATACTGTGTACAAGATCTTTTCCAAAGTCCTTGTCAACCGATTGAAGCCTTTATTAGAAAAAATTATCAGTAGTTGTCAAAATGGTTTTGTACCAGGTAGACAAATCCTGGATGCTGTGATTTCGACCCATGAAATTATTCATTCCATGGAGAAAAGTAAGAATCAAGGTATGGCTTTCAAACTTGACATTTCTAAAGCCTATGATAGGGTCATATGGAAGTTTTTCTTTTCGGTCCTTGCTAAGTTTGGTTTTAATGATAGAGTGATTGACATCATTAGAGAATGTGTGGAATCTATCCAATACTCGGTTCTGGTCAATGGGGTTCCTTGGGGATTCTTTATGGCAGGTAAAGGTCTTAGGCAGGGGGACACCCTTTCTCCCTATCTATTCATCATGGTGGCGAAGGTTCTGGGTAGGAACTTTTTATCCTTGCTTAACTTAGGGAAGATCCAAGGAATCAAAGTTGCCTCCACCCTCCCCCCCTCTGTTCTTCAGCAGTTTGTTGATGATACGTTTCTTTTCGGAAAGTCCTCAATGATTGAAGCTAGAGAATGGAAGTGCCTCTTTCAGGATTGCACTAGTGCCTCTGGCTAATACATAAATTATAACAAAAGTAATATCTACTTCTTCAACACCAAGGCTTACCTCCAAGCTAATATTTTGAACATCTTGGGTTGTCTTAGTGCTTCTCTCCCAAGAATCTACCTGGGTTTATCGTTAACTATTAAGGAGGTGTCACACAACTTTTAGAATAGTATTTTGGAGAGAATGCAAAAGAAACTGGTTGGTTGGAAAGGTCAACTTCTTAGTAATGCTAGTAAACTCCAACTTCTTAAGGCCTCCCTTCAAGGAATTCTAGTCTACTTCCTTTCTCTCTTTAGAATTTCAGGCTCCATGGCTGAAAAGTTGGAAAGAATACAAAGATTCTTCCTTTGGACTGGAGTGGAGGAGAAAAAAAGGCTTGCTCTTGTGAACTGGGACACCGTCTACCACCCCTTGAGTCAAGGGGGCCTTAGGATTAGGAAAATCACTAATCTGAAATAAATCTCTTATCGCTAAGATTGGCTAGAATGTGGTGCAAGATAAGGTTGAATGGTGTAGAATAATGAAGGCTAAATATCTTAATCAGGGACATTTTTTTAGAGCCTTGGACATGGTTGGGCTCCCTTCTAGCTCTAAAATTTGGAATAAAATTTTAAAATGTAGATCCCTTTTGAAGGAGGGGGTTAGATGGAAAATTGGAAATGGGAGATCAATTAGATTTTGGGAGGACTCTTGGATTGGGGGTAGACCCCTAGCTAACAGTCATTTCAACATATTGAGGGAACATGCTAAAGATCTCATTGGTACATACATTGCTAATTATACTTCACCCAGAGCTAAGTGGAAAATGTTGAATTTGTCTTTCTTGCATTGGTCGGACCTACTTCCAAAGGTGGCAGAGCTTCAAGAGCTTCTAAACATGGCTAGGCTTCCTTTATTTCCCAGGGAGGATAGGATTTTTTGGTCAAAGAACCACTCAGGGGAGTTCACTGTTAAGTCTGCTTACCATCTGCTTCTTAAGTTTGATGGTGATGAGCATTGTTGGAAAAAGGTGTGGAATCATCAACTCATCCCTAAAATCAATTTCTTTTGGTGGACTTCAATTCATGGTAAAATTTTAACTATTGATAATCTTGTTAAGAAGGGCTTTCAATTCCCCAATTGATGCACACTTTGCAGAAGGGAAGAAGAAACTATCTCTCATCTTTTTATCCACTACCAATTTGATTCCTAGGTCTGGCAGATGGTTTTACAAAGGTTGAACATCTCCTGGATCTTTGGTAGAGATATCCACCAATTTATTTTAAATTGGAAATTTCCCTCTAAACATTCGTTAATCAAACTCCTCTGGCAACTTATTCCACCTCACATTTGCTAGTGTCTGTGGAAAGAAAGGAATAACAGGATTTTCAAAGAGACGACGAACAGTGTGGATGGTCTGTTGATAATCCTTATTAAGCTCCTCTAGGATAACATTTCGACCTGTAAATGGAAGATGCCTAGCAATCCCTCGACTGCTTGGGATAGAAGTATTTCCACTATTTGGAAATTTCCTAGTGAGTTCAAAAGATTTGATAATTCCAAAAGGATTATTAGGAAGAATACTAAATGGAGAACCCCTAAACCACCCTGGGTTAAGCTAAATTTTGATGGTGCGGCTAGAGGAGGTATGGAAGCTGGAGGTGGTATTATCAGGGATCATATGGGTAGCCTGGTGGCTACCTATGCTGGGAATTTGAAGGATCACACTAGTAATCAGCTTGAAGGTATGGCTCTTTTGTGGGGTCTTAGAATTGTGTTGTCACTCAGCGTCAAGACTATGGAAATTGAAGGTGACTCGATGTTAATTGTGGAAGGGACACTAAAGGTAAGATGATTGCGGGGTGGTCTCTTGAAGATATTTGCTCCCTTCTAAATGGCCTTCAGGACTTTACTATCCAACATGTTTATAGGGAGGGGAATGCGACTGCTGACAGTTTGGTGGTAGTGGGTCTTGATATTGAAGGGCTAAGGTGTTGGCGAAAAGTGGATTCTTCGCCCCCCCCCCCCCGGCTCTGGATTTTTTAAGGGAAGATCTTAACAATTTAAATGATCCAAAGTCCTAAAAGATTTTTACCTATTTTAGCTGGGCTCCTTCTAACTTTGATTAGGTTTATTGTTGGGACTTGGGAGCATGTTTTTGAATAATTGGTCATTTTGTGAGGTGATGAATTTCAGGGGATCGTCCTTTGGCGTGTACGGATTTTTTTGGGCTGATGACAAGGTGTGCCTTTCTACCATTAGTGGCAGACGAGGTCATCATTTTTTGAACCTCCTAAATTTCCATGTTGAGCCTCATAATTTAGTGGAATTTGTTAGATTTTTTGAGTGGGCTAAGTCCTATGCCAATATTATGCCCTTTTGTGCTTTGGACGTTTTGCACGAGGGAGTTGCTTCCTTTGTGTGGGATGTGAGTTGTGGCATTTATTGCCTTCCTTTTCGACTTCTCATTTCACTTCTCACCAGCCTTTTCCCTATGGATGTTTCTAGAATTGGTTGCCATCTCTTATGCCCTGGTTTTCCCTTTTCTATCAAGGTGGTCTACGACTTCTAAGTGGGCTCTATGGGTGGGGACAGAGTGCGCGTGGAGCTAGACAAGTGTGACGAGTGGAAAGCGGATGCCACCGTCTGGCACATTTGCAAGGAGGGCGGCATTGCCCAGTATATGGAGGCCATGACTAGGAACAATGGGGGCCTGTCACATAAGTTTGTCGCCTCCTAGAAGGATGGTAGGGTTACCATTAGTGGCATTTATTTTAAAGTTTCTGAGGAAGTTATAGCAAGAGCTACGGGGCTTCCGAATTATGGTCGCACATGGAAGAAAATGACAAAAGTTCCAGACCAAATTAGTCTTAACTAGTTCTTCTGGGGTGAGGAGAAGCATGTTAAGCTATGGGGTGGCTATGAATGGGAGGTGCTTCCAGAACCGTGGGATAGAATTTGTATGGTGGTTATGAAGTACTTCACGCTGGAAGGAAGGTATGGGGTCTACTACTATTACCATTTTAACTTCCTTAACCACCTTAGGAATCGCCAATATATTTCCATTCCATTTTTTATGTTTCACTCTCTGGATAGCACTGTTGTGGAGTTTAATGAAGCTGTGAATTCTGGAAAAAATTACACTATTATGCACCAAGGCCTTATGTCTAAGCTCTATCATTTTCACATGGCCCTTTGTCCAGTTCAACCTATCATTGTGCAAGAAGTCCCTTTCCCGCCTACTCTTGTTGAAACCTTGGTTTCCTCTGCTCCCCCTTCTGCCAGCATTATGGATGTGTCGGGCCCAAGCAAGAAAAAATGCTTAAAAAGCACTGCTTTGAAAGCCCCTCCCATGACATTTCCCCTGCAACGGGTTCGGGTGGGAAGGCTAAGGATAAAAAATGTTTTTCTCTCGCCCTAAGACCTAAGGCCAAAGCTTCTAAGAAAAAAAAAATTCACCTCCACCAAATTGATTATAATGTTGAAATCATTGAAGAAACAAATACCCCTCGTAGATCTAATAGGCTGGTCTATACGCAGGACAAGGTGGGAATTCTTAAAGATATTTTGAATTCGGATAGTGGTAATAGGAGTGATAGAAAAATTCAGGAGGAACAAGTGGTCGGGGAGGAGGTTAAGTCTGCCTCCGTGAGCAGTGCCTTCCATGTGTCTAAAAGTTTGAAGAAGGGCCCTGCCCATATAATTGTGAAGGAAATCAAGCCCAAGGCCTCTAACACGGTGGAGGGAAAGGCCCCCTTGACTAAAGATTATGATAAAAAGGAGTAGGCTTGGATTGAAGTTGACAAGCTGAAAGGGAGAATTGAGAGGCTGGAGAAGAAGGTTTGAAGGAAGTGTCTCACTTTTCCCTGAAAGTCATGCACAGGTCGGCTACTAGACTTTATTTGTTATAGAAGGATAAGTTTGTGGATGATGGTGACGAGGATGATAGCTTTAAGGAACTACTTAAGTTCCTCATGGTAGATTGGGCGATTGCTATTCAGGACAAACCATGCATGGAAGATTAGTTTTAGTCTTTGGGTTCTTTAATTTTTTTGGGATGTTAGCTATAACTATTATTATTTTTTTGTTATTTTATGACTGGCTTGACCCCTAGGGATCTATGGACTCGACTACTTCGAATCATGCCTGCATGATGGACTCTTTTATTTACTTAGTTGTTTGTGTTACTCTGGAGTTTTTTATATGACTTGATGTGGGTGATGGCTCGGTTTACTCTGCTATTATTGTGTTGTTAATTTTCTTGCTTGGGATGGTCATTGTTTTTGCTGCTTTTTATATCAAAAATAGATTGCAATTATTGTTGCAGTTATAATCTTATATTCATAGAAATTATATACTACAAATAAATATAATGTTTACTCCACTAATCATACAAAATGATAATATTATTACAAAAATAAGAATGATATCATATTTATTATGTGTTGGTAATAATACCCAGATATATATATATATATATAGTTAATTTCCACCAACAATAGTTGTTACCTTGTTCCAATTATAAAGAGGAAATTCCTTGACTTATGATATATTATTGATATGGTTCAAGTTTAGAGGAGTGTAGTGAAGTTGTGCTTGCACTACATGATTGTTTCACTATAAATTCAAGATTAAACTGCACTTTTAAATCCCCAATTTAGTTATGAGTTCCATGAAAACCAAAGAGAATATGAGGCTGCACTTTGTATAGACACCCAAAAACACTAACACTCAAAGCACAATTTTTTTTTAAATGTCATAACACTCTAGTATTAAGTCAACTCAAAGAAGGTGTTTACCTCTAATATTCATGTGTCCCTCAAGGGCTAATCATTCCAATGGAAAAGTCGAGAGTTGTACAACATTGAGGTGAAACATCAAAAAGAAACATTTATAAAAATAAAAAAAGTGTTTTAAAGAACCTCACGAAAATTGACATAAATTTCTCATTTATGAACCAAATTTGACGATTCAAATTGTGTTGGAAAGAGGAATATTAGGAGATGTAAACCCAGAAATTAATTAGAAAAATGTTTTGAAAAGCAAAAGTTGTTCACAGATGAAGTGAGGCGTTTTAGCAGCTGCAGTTATTTATGAATGCAAGATGTCTTCAGCAGAGAACAAAGGAATGTTAAAGAGTATAAACATTTGGCTTATCAATCACTAAATAAGTACAATAATTGTTGTTGACTCAGCCGATCAGCAATTAAAAATAGATAATGTATTTTAAAACTCTCAGATACATCTAAAACAAATTTGTCTAAATTTGAGATAAGAAATCACTGATTTGCCTTTGCTTAAGTTCATCTCAAGTCGCAAAGTTCATCTCAAGTCTTTTCGGATGCAACAGAGTTTTTATATTAGGAATTGGGCTGCAAATATTGAAATCTACTTTTAATAAGGTAGTCCAACATATACCAAAACAATAATCCCTATTGACCAGACGAAAAGAAATAATGTTGAATATTTAACTTAACTATTGATTAACAGTAGCTATACTGGAAAATGAATCATAAATTATATAAATAATTTAACGATTTACAAAGTCCATTTCTAATAATATACTAAGCATACAGTAGCTAACCACAGATAGCAAGGGAGTCCATCCATTTCAAGTTTATGTACCTTTAAGCAGAAGCAAATGGAATTTGAAAGACAAGAATCCACTTTACCAAAGTCGACAGGTGTAAGGGCTCTAGAAATGATACAAGTTGCAATATAGTTGGGAAAAATATAGAGAATTTATTTGATACCTTCGCATCCAGCAAAAGGCTCATAAGCGAAAGTAATTAATTTATAATACTACTCACCGAAGCTGCGTCAAAATGAAATTCCTACAGCAAGTTCTACCAAGGAACAAAGTGAAAAAAAGAAAAGAAAAGAATAGCTTATCTAAAAATTAAATTTGGTATTCCAAGAGAAAAGTGACTTGCCACAAAAGGAAACTTGCCCATGAAAATTGTTTATTTACTCTTTATTCTCTTTCTTCCGTTTTTATTTGTTTTTTGTATTATTCTTATCATTCTACTTCTTCCTTTTAACTCTGATTTTCATTCATTGTGTTTCCCATGTATGCACCTACTGTCATTTTATTCATTCTCTTTCTTTCATTCTTATCCACTTAGAATTTTAACTATACAATAGGGATATAAAATGAGTCAAATTAAATGGCATTCCATTTTAAATTTTATTTTATTTTTATTAAGGACTCATTTTAACTTATCAATCCAGAAGGAAGTATATAAATTTAAGTTTCACTAAGAGATTCAACTTGACCACTCTAAGGTGTTGGATCAATTCTCTACTAGGTTGGATTACAACTTAAGACAAATGGGACAACTTCAATAATTGGAATCCTTAAGCCATTTATATTTGATTCTATATTTGAAATGAAATAATATAGTCTTCTTTTAACAAGCATACATAAATTCATTAAATTCCTATGGGAAAATTTCCAAAGATTAAGACTTGACATCCTTTACTTAACTTGTTTTGATTTTTATTCTTTTTTTAAAAACATAATACTTGATATCTATAGATCATATTATTTTATTGGTCCCAAGATTTTGTTTAGAATGATATTATAAGAATACCTATTGATATTATCTATTTTTGTTCATTTAGGATTAACATATAACCCAAATTTAAGCTTAATATAGTCCCAATTATATATATATTGGAATAATATTTTTATGAATAATCTAATGTGTTCATAAACCATAGTATCACATGAACAATTAAATTTTAAACAAAGTTTATTGTAGTATCTCAATTTCTTTAACATAATAGATATAAATCATTCTCTCCAAATAGGACTTAAATTGTGAGCTATTATACCTATATTCAAGTGTTTCAAAACTAAGTCATGTTCCAAATTACATACTCATATATTAGATTTCATTGTCTCGTGTCCCTTTTGCATTGTAATGATTTAGTATATAGACATTGGATCTAATTTTCCTCATCATGTTAGTTCATAAATTCCTTTCCTAATTTCACCATGCATAAATATTCTTATTCCAATTACCACTTGAAATTAAAATCAAGTTAAATTAATGTTTATCAACACATAATTGAAAACTATACACCTAATCAATTTATGCTAATAAAGAGGGCATGCATAACCTGAAATCTATCTTAGAATTGTTTTGTTGGAACCATAATTGGGTCTAATCCCCTTGTGCTTGTAATTGTAAGCATAACACGAAAGGTTTGAAATCACAACCTCCATTAAAATGACATGTTGAGATATCACCAAAATTATATGAATATCTAGGAAGTAGCTTGACACTACAACTAGGTTGATTATGATTAATTGAAAATAGTACTTGATTTCCTACTCTTAAAACATATTATTTTGCAGTAACAAAATAAACAAAGTATAGTACTTACCTCATCCATACAAACCTTAATCTCACCCTCTTGATTGCTTCATGTTGACATCTCACATTACACTCTCATTCTCAAGGAAACCCCCAAAAGTTTGGCTATTTCATCCTCTTAGGAGCTCTCAAGATTACTTTCCAAAAATCAATAAATATTATATGCAAGACAAGGACACATTAGAATTCTCCTACAGGCTAGCTACAATTGTTAGTACAACATATCAAGTATAACAGAAGAAACATGAACTTACTCATATATCATTTATTTACATATTTTGATAACATTACAAATCATGACTAAGTAGTAAATCATGCATAAAAATTATTCTTTGTATAATGTTTGTATGAAATTTATACTTACTAGGTCCATTATCACCATGCAAGTAACATAATACAAAATACGCCATAAATATATATATGAACTCTATGTCATAAGTACATTGTTACCAAATCATAAAAGTCATCTAGATGCATTTATAAGGATTGATCAAGTGGCCTTACACCTATAGTGGTGATTAAGCATGTATGACAAAGCATAAAATTATTCCATAAATTTTTCCACCATTGGACTTCCTAATTCACCAAAAAACATACTTAAAACTCTCTTCACTTCCCAAGGATCTTCATTTTTTAGCCCATTTCTCATTGCCTCAAAAGTAGACTTGAAGCATTGCTTTTTCTTGAGATATTTCTTAGGGAAAAGACCGTCAACAAGGCCTTTTCCCCTATCCAAATTATAAGAATGCACACTTTGCAGAAGCTCATCATCACACAACACATTCAGGAGCACCACTGTATCAACTATAACCTCCAACAGATCAAAAGATTGCAAAAGATCAAGAGTGTTTAACAGAAAAATGGAGAGCATTTGGGATGGGAAGAGAATTCGAGGTGCACTTGGAGAAAGCACATGCTCACCAATGACAAATCTAATGCTCTCTACCAAGTCTAGACAAGACACACAAAAAACAAATGGCAATTCAAATTCTTTAATCTCTTCATAGAATGGGCTTCACTTGCTCGAATTTTGACAAGAAGCCTAAAAATTTTTACAGAATACTCCATTGCTCTTCTTTTCAAAACCCAATTCCACAGTGTTAAAACCAATTTTTAGACCCAGAAATTTTCTACAAGGAAAAACTTCTGACAGAACCAAGAGTATGCAAAGAAACTCCCAGACAAAAATTCCACACTCGAGAAAATGGATAACAGTTTAGAGTTATCCAGAAGGAATTCGAAACACTTCAGAAAAAAACCATATGGAAAAAACTCAAACTTTATGCAAGTGACTAGCAAAGATTAGAATTTTTTACCACCTTAGCATTAATCAAAAGATACACTTGTGATTGTTGTCAAACCGGCATAGAAGCTTGATATACCACTCACACGTATAGAAGGCCACCATCCTTTCCATGATTAATATTGCTCACACTTTCCCATTTAAATCCATCATTTTTCATATAAGATCAAAATACGGCCAATATTCAAAATGATGCAATGCAGCATGAAGGTACCACGTGCCCTGTGAAGTTTTTAAGGCATAAGAAGTAATGATGATTACTGCTAATTACAGCTCCTTGAAACTCAATCAAACCAACCTTGAATACGCAAGAAAAACATCCCTTCTGCCTTAGAAATAAGTAACTCATGTGTCAACTCCACTTCAATGCCACCTCAAGAAAACTCAACACATGTGTCATCACCAGAAATCGTTTGGAGCATTCAAAATGTCCCCAAAATCAATGTGCAAAGAACCACTTGCCAATATCTTTAAAATCTTTTGCAAATATTTAAAAACAAGCCTCCAAAGTCACGAAGTCTAATCATCATAAATGATTAAAACAAATTTTGAAAAGTAAATAATTGTACTTATTGAAAATTTAAATTTCAAAATCAAAACTCCTACATCCATTCAAAAAATTGTTAGTAAAAAAAGAGACCAATTCAGAGAGCCTATCATTCTCCAAATTGATCAAATCTTGAAAATGTGAATTGAATCAGTTTGAGTTCAATCCATAACAAATTTCATTCTCATGTTGTTCACAACCAAGACTCGCAAGATGATCTGCCACAAAATTTCCTTCCCTATATATGTGATTCAAATCATAAGATTCTAAAGAATTGAGTAAAACCTAAACCTGTTCCAAAACATATTGAATCTTCCAATTTGTTGAACTTATGCTCCTACAGGTATTTATAATGATTAGAGAATCACCCTCAATTGAAACCTTTGAATATTTTAGATGCTTAATAAACTACAATCCAATAAGCATGAGAGCATTGACTTTAGCTTGATTATTTGTGCCAACAGCAAGATGAATAGATTTTGCACCAATGAGATCCCCATAATGATTTCTAATCACAACCCCTGCCCCTGACTGACCAGGGTTTCCCCGAGAAGCACCATCAAAATTTAATTTTACGAAACAAATAGCAAGAGGAGTCCAAA
>VDFB02048128.1:0-10154 GCA_007258455.2 Sequoia sempervirens
TAGGCAGAGTGAGCAGGAGTTCAACCGTTTTGAGGTCTTGGAAAATCAAGCCTTGGAGCAGGGGATTCCTATTGAGATTTCTTCTGAGGCTACTGGTATTGATACAGGGCTGGAGCAGGCAATTGTTGTTAAGGATAATTCTTTGGCTTTGGAGCAGGGAAATTTTGGGATTCATGATGCCTCTGCAGGTTTGCAGGATGATATTGTGTTCATGGATCTAGCTAAGGAGGTGTTGACTTTAGGTAAAGGACGGGGGTCGTCTCTAGTTCTAGGGGTACAACAACACCCTCTCAAGAAGGGTCATTTTGACAATTCCTCTAAAGTTGGTCGTAAGAAGGATGTGGACAAGATTAAATCTACTAGGGATTTGTTGGTGGAATCTGGGTCTGTTAAGACCATTGATGCCCACTTCTCTCAACCTTCCTCATGATTATTCTTTCATGGAATGCAAGGGGGGTGAATAGCACCTCCCATCAAAAGGCTATTTAGGATTTGATTGTGGTTCATTCTCTAGATATCTTTTGCGTTCAGGAGACTAAGCTTCGTGTGGACTTCATGCTTTAGTATGCTCCTCGTATTTGGTGTTCTAGTCAGTGTCAGTGTATTGGTTATAGGGAAAACTCTAGAGGTTTGGCTCTTTTTTGGGATCCACATAAGGTTGTTCCTCGCTGGTGGATTTCTAGCCATTCCTTTATTTTTGTGGTGGCTTCTGTTTTAGAATCTGGTGAGACTATTTTGGTCACTAATGTTTATGCTTCAATTGATATTCGTGGTAAAATCCAGCTTTGGGCCCATATCAGGTATGTTAGGTCTTGTGCACCTTATCATCCTTGGATCTTAGCTGGTGATTTTAATTATGTGTTGTGTTTGGAGGAGAAAAGAGGGGGGGTTGCATAGGCTTGGTCTTGCTTTTGATCTTTTTTAGGAAAATGTGGATTCTCTTGCTCTTGTTGATGTTAAACCCTCTAACGGAATATTCACTTGGAATAATAGATAGAGTGGGTTGGAAGCGATATCTCAGCGGTTGGATAGATTTCTTGTTTCTATTTTTTGGGTGGGTGGCAGCTTAGTCACTTGCTTTGAGAGTCTTGATTGGTGCGGCTCTGATCATTGGCCAATTAAGTTTTTTGCTTCTTCTTTTCCTATTCCAAAGAATCCTCCCTTTAAATTTCAGCTTATGTGGCTTTGAAATTCTTCCTTGTATGATCTTGTTGCTCAATGGTGGTGAGATGGAACCCTTGTGTATGGTACAACTATGTATTCTTTTGTTAAGAAGTTGCAATATGTTAAGTATCATCTTAAGCGATGGAATAGGTTGTGTTTTGGCAATCTTTGGGCTAAGAAAAGGGAAGCGCAAGATCGTCTTGTTGTTATTACTCACCAAATTCAGGATTTGGGATTTTCAGAGGCTCTTAGACATGTTGAATCCTAGGCTCTAAAATTGGTGGAGTGGGAGCTTCGTGAGGAGATTTTTTGGAAACAAAAGGCTTGGATTGATTGGCTTCTTGAGGGTGACAAGAATATTTCTTTCTTCCACCATTCCATGCAAGCTCGCAGGAATAAGTGTTATATCTCTTCTCTTGTTAATTATGAGAGTGTTTCGATTTCTTTGCAATAGGCTTTTTCTAGAGAGGCTCATCAGTTTTATTTTGCTATGTTTATTGAGGATTCACCTCCAGCTAAGGCTGATGAGAATATGGTCCTTTCTTGCATTCCTTCTTTGATCTCTAATGCATTGAATGATTCTCTTACTTGTCTGATTTCTTTGTCTGAAGTGGAGGAGGTTGTGTTTGGGATGAATAAGGGGAAAGCTCCAGGCCCAGATGGCTTCCTTGTTGAATTTTTCCAGGAGTTTTGGGATATTGTGAATCTAGATTTGTTAGAGGTTGTTCGAGAGTCTCTTCATAGTAAATAGATGCTTCGAGCCTTGAATGCTACTTTTCTGGTTCTCATTCCTAAAAAGGAAGGTGTTGATAGGTTTGAATTCTTTAGACCTATTGCGCTCTGTAATGTGGTGTATAAGCTTATTATGAAATTGATTGCTAAGAGGCTTAAACCTTGTCTTCCTGTTGTCATTTCTGAGGAGCAAGGTGGCTTTGTGGTGGGTCATCAAATTCTAGATGGGGTGGCGGCTGCCTCTAAGGTCGTTCATTCTATGGCGACCTCTAAGGATAGGTCTATGTTCATCAATTTGGATATGGCCAAAGCTTACGACAGAGTTAAGTGGAGTTTTCTCCAAAAGATTATGTTAGCCTTTGGTTTTTCTTCTGATTGGATGAGTTGAAATATGAGTTGTATGACTTCTTCCTCATTTTTGGTTATTGTGAATGGTGAACCTTCAGAGCTTTTTGGTACTACCAAGGGCCTTCGTTAGGGGGATCCACTTTCTCCTTATCTGTTTATTATAATGGTGGAGGGGTTGGGCCAGTTTCTTAAATTTTGGGTTTCTCAAGGCTTGATTCATGGTTGGCAATGGGGTTTGGGTCTGCCAACGCTTTCTCATCTCCAGTTTGTGGATGACACCTCTCTTATGGGGTTGGCTCATATTCGGGAAGCTGAATCCTTTAGGCAAGCTTTGGATATCTACCTTGCTGCTTCGGGTCTGAAAGTCAATGAACAAAAATCTTCTATCTTCTTCTTTAATACTCCTCAGGCTATCCAATGACGGATTGTGACTATTTTGCAGTTTCAGATAGGATCTCTTCCCTTTGTCTATTTGGGTATTCCTCTTGTTGTTGGTTGTCAGCCCAGGTCCTCCTGGCAGATTTTGCTTGATAAGTTGCGGCGAAAGGTCACTCATTGGACTCATCAGTGGTTGTCTACTGATACTCGAGTGACTCTTCTCAAGTCTATTATCCAAGCCCTTCCTATCTACAAACGCTTTGTTCAAGTAGCCCTTATGTATTTCCTTAGGGAATTTGATGCTCTCTCACGTCAATTTCTTTGGAGTGGTAACTTGTTGTCTACTAAGTGGAGCCTTACTAAGTGGGAATCTATGTGTAGACCAAAGCAGGAGGGTGGTCTTGGGTTACACTTTTCTATTTTGAATGGGCAAGTTCTTGCTGCTAAGCTTTACTAGCAATGGTGCACCAATCAACATCAATTATGGGCCCATATTCTCAACCATAAGTATCTTAGGGGTGTTGCATCTTTTGAGGTTCCTCGCTATCCTTTGGAGGGGAGTGGTTCTATGATTTGGCATACTTTGAAAGTGGGAGCTCATTTGATTAAGCGAACGCTTTTTTGGATTTGTCATTTGGGGTCACAGGCTCTATTTTGGTTAGATTCTTGGGATGGTCACCCACCTATTCTCTCTACTTTTCCTCACCTTTGGTCCCTTTGTGATGTTTTTATTGCGGCTAGCTGGGATACTGTTGAGCATTATAAGGTTGCACAACATTGTGAATCAGTTGTAAGCTTTCATTGGAAGCATCCCTTCTGAGTGGCCACCTGGGGCGTCTGAGGGAGATAGGCGTGAGTTGGCTCAGCTTTTGGCTTCTCGTGATTATAATTCCTTGAGGGGACCTGATGTCTTGGCTTGGGATAGATGCCCGGTTGTCCTAGGAAGTGCTCTGTGTCCTCACGGTTACTCTGCGGCTTGGTAAGAGAGGCTGATTGTTTGGGGATATTGAGGTCGCTTGGTGGAAGCAAGTTTGGCATAAGTTGTCGTAGCCCAAGTGCAATTTTTTCATGTGGTTAGTGGCTCAAAATAGGTGTCTTACTTGGGATAATTTGTGTAAGCATGGTTTCCAAGGCCCTTCAATGTGTGTATTATGTTGTAACTGTGAGGAGAGTGCCTCTCATCTCGTCTTCCAATGTTCCTATGCTAGGGATATTTGGCATTTTTGGTGGAGGGTGTGGAACATGCCCTGTTGGCATGCTTCCTCGCTAGCTGAGTTTGTGGATCGGTGGGGCAAGGCCCATGTTTCTACTTCCTTTCTTCAAGTTGCTTGGGCTCTTGGCCCATCCTTTATTATCTAGAACCTTTGGTTGGAGAGGAATCATTGAATTTTTTAGGATGTGATGGTGGTGGCCCCTAGCTTGTGGTGGAAAATTCTGCATTCTTTGGGAGAAATTGTTGCAGCTAAGTGTGATATGTCGAAATCAATGGATCCTTGTGATGTTGTTTGTTGTAATCATCTTTATCTTCCTCCTCAGCAATGGCAGCTCATGCGCAAAAAATGTAGACATCCTACTCCAAAGGTAAATAGGGAGGGGCGATGGTCTCCTCCACCTCAGGGAGTCTTAAAAATCAACATGGATGGATCTTCTTGAGGAAACCCTGGTCATGCTAGAATTAGTGGTGTTGGTCGAGATAACTCTGGAGATGTTCAGTTTATCTTTTTTTTTTATAAGGGTCTTCATACTAATAATTTAATGGAGGCTCGGGCCATTTTATCGGCTGTGGAGCGTGGAAGTCAATTGGGCTAGAGAAGGATCATATGTGAGTTTGATTCCTAGGTAGTGGTGAACTTGTTGAATAGGAAACATTTAGATGATGTTAGTTGGCATTTGGATTTGATTGTTGAATAGATTCTCAACCTTTGCACTTCTTTGGAGTTTGTTACTTTCATTCATATTCCTACAGAATGGAATGGTGTTGTTGATTATTTGGCTAAATGGGCTTCTGATCATATTCATGATTGGAATTTGATGGATCGGGGTCAATTACCGTTGGATCTATCTCAACAGTTGGACCACTTGGTGGAGCTTGATAGGGTTGTGTAGTGTCCTTGCTTTGTACTTCTTTTTGTTTTAATAAATTTTTACCCCTCCTTTATGACTTAAAAAACAAAACTATCATACATTAATTAATTTATTTTAAAGATTTAGTAAGCTTTAGGACATGAGAAAGTGTGTGTGTGTATATATATACATATATATATATATCAATCAATTGTTGGGATACAAGATTCCTTTGGTGCATCTTTCACGCAGCACTTGAAGTATGGTATGGTTGTTAGTCATATCAATCAACTATTAACCTTTTAAAATATATTAGCATAATAATCCTAAATTAATTATCTATTAATGATATTGATAATCTTTTCGCAGTTTTCTACCTATTAAGTAGATAGATACATATATAATTTAAATTGTTTCCAACATCTCTGCCTGGCCTATTTAATGCTGAATAGCAGTCAGGGGAGATTAGTAGCAACTTTTCATATGATTTTTTACTAATTGGATTAAGCTCAGTTGATTTAATCTGGAGATTATAAATCATTTCCAAACATTTCTGTCTGACCTACTTAATGCTGAATAGCAGTCAGGGAGGAGATTGGCAACTTTTCATATGATTTTTACTAATTGGATTAAGCTCAGTTGATTTAATCTGGAGATTATAAATCATTTCCAAACATTTATGTCTGACCTACTTAATGCTGAATAGCAGTCAGGGAGGATATGACTGGCTTCTTTCATATAATTTCTACATCATGACAAAATAAAAATCTAATTGTATAGTGATGAAACAGGTAAGCTCAGCTGATTTACACCGAAGATTTTTGTGTTTCTAGTTAGTATGGGATGAGCAAGAATAAACAAAAGAGGTATTGAATTAAATATATTTATAAAATAAGCTTTGTATGTAAGAATTGATAAATAAGCAATGAGTGCTGATAGGTTTGAGCTCAATTCCGAGGAAGTTTGACCACTGCCAATAACACCCTCATTCCTGCCTTGCTTTATTTTTGAATATTCCGTCCTCTTCCTACTTTTGTCTATATGCTGCTCCAAAGCTTTTACTCTTTTCCCACAGATATTAGTCTACATTAAACTTTGCAATGGAGTTTGATGTGCTAGGTCATGAGATATAAGTGTAGCTTAACTTTGTAATGGAATCCATCACAACCAATTTTTCACTTTTGTTAGAGCCAGATAGACTCTCATTCTAAGAAAGTTTGATTACTGCCAAAAACGCCACGTTTTTTTGGTTTGTGGCTCTTGAATATTCCTTTCCTCTCCACTTTTCCTCTTTTCCACTCCCTGCTCCAAAGCTTCTAGTCTTTTCCTGCAAAAAATAAGGAATCAACACTTACTGTTGCACACACAAATAGCAAGCATTTGTCACCATAAAAGGTGTGCTCAATTACATTTATATAAAGCCAATTTCAGTTATTTATTTTTATTCACTTCCAATTTTCTAATCCCATTCTGCAGTAAGACTTTCTTGTTCATTTAATGACAAATCAAGGCACTAATATCTTTAGAAAGATAGCTCAATTCCACCTTGCAACGTTCAAGGATGCATATGTAGAGGTTACAACCATAGGTATATGTCTCCTGCCTGCAGAATAAAGCAAGGTAGGCTTTAAATTTGACGGTCAGCTCAAACAATTTTTTAGTGAGCTGTTATGAGGATAGCCCTTAGTTGTCGATATAGTTGTACCAGTTCTAATTACTGATAGAAATAAAAGAGTAGTCACCACTTATTTTAATAATTTGTTGAGTACGTTTTTGCATATGTTATGTATAAATTGTATACATATTTGATATAAGAAATTGACATTTATAGAAACTGCAAAGACGAGGCAATCAACAATTTTTATGTATTTTAATATTTATGGTAAAAAACACAAAAAATATGTGAAAGGCCATCAATTTCTAACCCTGATAGCAGGCATAACATGGAAAAGGGATTAAAGAGAAGGCAACATGTCTTGTTTTTGAATATTTATAAATAAGTTAAAATCTAAATCAACTTAAGGTTCAGCAATAAGTTTGATGCCTGAAATGATAAGAAAATGCAATGCTTTAAGAGATCACCTGTGAGTACAAAAGGAAAATGAGGAAGATGTGCCTAAAGATGTGTGTTCATTTAGGCCATAAAAAGTCCACCAGACAAAATACAAGTTTCTTTAATTTCTAGTTATAAAATCATATGAATTTATGAAATGATAAATTTTAAAAAATAATTCAAGACTTTCAAAGAGCTCGTCTGCAAAGCATACAACGGAGGGAGTTTGCTTCAGTGCAATACAATTTGATCGCAATGCTGCAATAGTATTATACAAGTCATCCGGTACAGAAAAACTCTCAAATTTATGTGATAAATTTTCTTGTCCTGAATATTCCCAACGTGTTCTTACCAGTGTTAAATCCCCGATTAATCACATTGTTCTAATGAATCACAATTTTGGTAGTATTCTTGCTTTCCAATTTTCATTAGCAATTTACACCTCTTAAAAGTGCTGATCCTTTCCCTATTTTTGCTTTAATTTCTTTTTTTTTCCTGGTTAATTGTTGTTTGGGTCTCTTAGGTAACATTGATTCCTGCCAATTCAGCTATGAGTTCATTTTAATCAATTACATGATCCTAAATCTCCGCCCAGTGTGAGGATTAGATGCTCCTCGAGTCTATCCTCCAATCTTCAAACCGTTCACCATCTTATTCATTTAGACAAATGAACAAATAGGGTATTGCTGATGAGGGATAAATCTGATCACAATCCTATCAAACCCGCTCTGATACCATGTAAATTTTAATGATCAGATAAATGCACAGAAAATTAATTCAAATCAGATGCAAAGACACAGCAGATACCCTGGGAAAACCCTCCTCTTGAGGGAGAAAAACCCAGCAACAATATATCACTTATATATTGAATAGTCACAAAATGATCTTCTTACAAGAGGCCGATATGCAGGCCCTACAATATGCACCAAAGAGTGATGCAACACAGAACTCAATTGCTGATAGTACTCAGCCTCAAACACAATATGCTCTCCTACAGAATTTGCTCTTCTAGATAATTCGCACTTCTCCTTCAAAGATTAATATTGAACTGACTCTTGAACTTGATGTTCTACAATGAAAATAACATTGATTATAAATACAGGGAGGAGAGGATGCATCTTTTTCCAAGAATATCGTCGGCCACCAACAAGAAGACGACTTATAGAAAATCGCACCTCTTGTAACAAGGTCGGCCTTGTTAGGAAATACGTGCCTCTTCATTAATAATTACTTTCTTAACAAATAGAAGTGACTCTATAAGAAATCGCGCCTCTTGAGACTTCATAAATTAAATAGCATGAGGCTATCATTTAATTTATTATCAATAAGAAGATCGCTGGAAGATTATTCCAGACGCTGCATGTAACATCAACAATTTTAATCAACTATGCAGTACCAGTAAGAGTTTTTACTTTTTTATAAGCAACATTTGTATGGATATAAAAATATGTTATAAAAAAGGCATACATTCTGAGCCTGCCTATACCGGAGCTACTTAGATTGACTAGACATCGACTCCAAAGACAGACTAGAAATTTGGTAAACAATAGTACAGCACAAGGATGCTAGGAAATTTTACAAGTATCTTCTGTATCCTTAATAAAAACTAAATAGCCTTTATTGCTGCCAACATTTAATTCAGCATATTGTTTGTTCCCTTGGTGCCATTGTAATCAGTTTGTTGCAATAGCATTCCCAGTGATACTTACCGTTGCTAGAAACATGACCGTTAACTTTTTGAAAAATCAAGTACTGCTATGTATGCAAAAAAATATCATTTACTACTTGGGACGATGACCATAATGGTCAAAAATGTACATTTGCATGAATGGCTACAAAACGATAAATGTAGGAAAAGCAGATTCATACTTATTTATCAAGTCCCAGAAAAGCAGGTTTGGGAAAGTAACTATGGTTGTTCTTCTAAGTTTCAGCCTCGCCTGAATCCAAGGCTTTGGAGACTAGGCAGATAGCTAGCAATCTGACTGAGCATGGCTAAATTTATATGCATTCTGCCAAGTGTGCTACGTTATGCTAAGAGAGCCCCACCTTTGATGATTAGGTCTGGACCCACTGCTAGTTTTTTAGTGCAGAATTGAGAACTCTGGCTTACTTATCACTCTCGATGGCCATGTTGGAGAGTTACTCCCGGAATTGCACATGATATTCTTGAAGCCTTTGAATCTCAGATGGGAGTTCCTTTAATCTGCCTCTCCATTTCATCTCTGTGTGCCGGAACAAATCTAAGGTAGTGAAGGTAAAATTGTTATCTCTATAGATCCCTTGTAGATGTTCAATCATGCACCAGTAGTTATATGGTTCTGTGGGTTGCTGCATAGTAGTACATTGCTATGTAGGAAGCTACAAGGCTGATAATAGGGTAAGGACTTGGCCAGCAGCAACTTTCCCACTCTCCAGCTCCTTTCTGGTGTGAAATAACAAAACTTACATTTGACCACTGGAGAGCACAAACTGCAACATGTCTTCAAATCTTCTGTTCTCCCCAAAATTGATACAAGATATATTTTTTTGTCCTGTTGTTTCAGCCAAATATCTCAATCTCCAAGCTACTCCTAAGCCAAGTTCTCTCTAACTTTGGTTTTATTTCAGATCTTGGTCTATCGGGGTATTGTGTAACAGTAATCCATTGTGATTTTCAATCACGATGAAACAGATTCTTGGAAGCCTAGCAGTGCCAAAAATTAACACTGAGACACTCAATAGTTTCTTGGTTTGATATTGTAATGATAATTGTGTTCCTGCCTTCATTCATAGATCAATACAAAAGACAATGAAGATAATGGACATGCCATCAATTGGGAACTCTCAAATCCACTTAATATGCCAAAGGAATCAGTGCTGCCATTTGCCCCTCATAGAAATGCATGCCAACTTGAATTTGCAAAGTGTTTGGTTTTCTACAAGTATGAATTCCATTACATTTTCTAGCTTCCACCCTGATTTGGTGATACAACTTTATTCCTTTTGCTAACTATGTTTATTATGGTTTTTGAGTTCCCCTTGAACATGAGAGTGTTCTCAAAGCTCCTAAGCCAAGTTGTTGATGATAAAAGCAGCATCGTCCGATTCCTTCCAGCACGAATCTCTTGAAGACTATAATTAAATATAGCCATCGGCTATTTAATTATTGTACGCGATTTGGTGAAGAGACACTTCCTTTGATAAACAATGTTTTATATGCAATTAATGAAGAGGTGCGAATTAAATAAGGAGGCACGACTTTGAGGTGGCCGACTTATTTAATTAGTAAAAGAAATAATTCTTTATGAGGCCGACATGCTATGTTTGAAGAGTCACGTCCCTTCATGCTGTATATATATTCATTCGATTGTTCATTGTTCAATCATCCATTCAGCATTCAGTTCATTCCATTGTCTCTTGTATCTAGTGTGAA
>VDFB02048129.1:0-30992 GCA_007258455.2 Sequoia sempervirens
AATAGAGGAATACAAGTGCATGGCAAAAAACCCTGTAATTGTGAACTAGTGAAACCTTTTCTATGTTTGGTAGTAACAATCAAATAAAAAAATATTTCGCAGACAAAACTATTGTGCATGGAAGAATAGAATAATATAATTGCATGCCGAAATATCTTCGAAATGAAAACCACTGATACCATTTTCATATTTCATAATAACATGAGAATATTATAAGAAAATTGTAGAGTTAAAGTCTATGCAATGAAGAACACACAAGTGCAAGTGCATGGCAGAAACCCTTGAAATGATAAACATTAAAACCCTATGAATATTTCATAGTAACAATCAAATATAAAAAAATAATTTGGAGTGTGATATATTGTAACCATTTCCATATTTTGGAATAACAAACAAATGTAATTTAAGCAAATTGCAGAGTTAAAGTTTGTGCAATGACGAACACATGAATACAAGTGCATAGTAGAAAACCAATCAAACCCTTTCCATATTTCGTCGAACAAGTCTAATAGTAATGAAAAGCCAATTAAACCAGTCAAACCCATTTCATATTTCCTATAAGGAAGCAAATATGAAAAGCACAATGCAGAGTAAATGTCGTGCAATGAACACAAGATATTGAAGAACACAAGATATTGAAAAGCACAATGCAGAGTAAACGTTGTGCATGGACGAGTATAGAGGAAACGAAAACCAGTGAAACCCTGAATTTGAACTGAAATGACTTGACATTCATAAAAAGTGTAAGTTCAAACCCCAGACATTGAGTTACAGGTGATTGTGACAAAAATTAACATCACATACAACATATTTGCATTCTAAGGCATGAAGAACATAAATGAAAAACCCAATGTAAACAGCATCAGTATGAAACCCCAAATATTTACAAATTTGTGGACAACATATTCATAGCATACACCATATTGGCATATGTAGGCATAAAGAATTAGTAGCAGTAGAATACCTATAGCTTCTTCTTAGGGTGTTGTTGCTGTTGTTTCTGAACTTTCTTCATATTTCTAGAGGAAATTGTGTAACTCAAAATGAAAGTGGGACGTGCTAAATGGAAATTGGAAGAGATTAAGACATTTTTAAATTTGAAAATCTCTTTATATGTTCAATGCTGGTTTGGTATGGAGTCTTTAATTCCTATCATTTTTTTTTCAAATTTGAAATCTTGATCTGATGCCTTTAATTGCAAAGTTTGTATGTATTAATGGTGTGCAATCCTTGTTTGCTTGACAGGAGATTTTGGTGGCTTTAACACCATTGTTTTGGTGGTTGCAAGCGGCAAAAAAGGAGAAGGCACTAGTAGTGAGCATCGATTTGACCGATGGGACATATATGAATGATTGATTTTCATCTGAATGTTGTGTTGGTGGGCAAGTGGGATGGGGGTTCGGTTGGATTGGGTTTGTTGTGGTATAGTGTCGACTCTTAATTGTTCTCGTGGCATCTGATCTATAAAAAAATTAACTATGACGTAATGCAAGTGGTAACATTATAGTAATGCAAGTGGTGACATTATAGGGGAGCTTGGGTTATACTAATTTTATATTTTGGGTGCATGTTTTAAAGCTACGGGCCAGTAACAAGCAATATGGCTTATATGGAGGGGGTTTTGACAATGTGGATTTAGATAGTCACACATTTTGTCTTCCAACTCCAATTTTTCATCAGGGATATCGATATGTTTTGTACACTAGCGACGGCTCATATCAAAGACAAATATATTAGGGATTGATGAGGTTCATCAGGTGGCAGAACTAAGGGCAAAGGGTGTTCGGCATGACGGTTGTGTTCTGGCGTCGGTCCATCAAGAGCCTTCTGGTCAGTTTTTTGCTCTTGTAAGTCCCAACGTATAGAGCATTTGAAAGTCTAAATTTGTGATTTTTACTTTGAACCCATCTAGGAAATTTAATAGTGTAATGAACTCTGATAGTGTAATTTAATCCAACAAATTTTTCATGCTGTTGATAAGCACCTCGAATTATGAGTTTTTATCACTCAGCTTTCGAAGACTTTTCATTTTTTTTTGTAACTATAGTTATGACTGTTAAGCTTCGGGGAAGATTACAATTGAGCTGTTGAAGCTGTAAAACACATTATTATAATTTTCAGCCATCGGAACTTTAAAACACTGATCACAATTTTCGGTTGTCTTGTTGTAACAAGGCTTGATTTTGGAAAGAGTGTTGTCTGACATTACTCTTGCGAAAAGAGCTAACATATGTAATATATGTTACAGTAGAATTGTCTGAGATGTTTCTTGTCACAAGAAGTATGGACCTGATGTATTTGAAGAAATGGATTTTCCCCATTGAGGATTGTATATATATGTATGTAAATGCTATCTTAGGATCTTCTCTTGATTCAATTTATTCTCCCCATCGATTTTTGAAAGTGTGTATGAGTTGTCTGATGGCTCGGTGCTTTGCACCTTATATTGTACCTGCTCTATCAGTTTTATTGGTAATGGATCTCTAATTTTGAAAAAAAGGGTGTATGAGTTAATCTTACTGTCTTCCGCCTAAAGGCTGAATTTCCTATTCAATTTTTTTACAATTTTCTCCTTTCTTTCCGAACATTTGGAGAGTAAATTTGCAGGTTCCAGGCCGAATCTTCGAATTTTTTAACAAAAGCTATTGTTTTTTCTTAGGTCTTTTGGAGGAAAACGTCATATTTGATGTTTTAGATTTTAGTTTTTATAAACATTTAATTTCCTGGAATATCTCGAATTTTGTTTTCAGAAACATTTAATTGTCTGAAAGGTGTTTTTTCTGCACTAAAGCCTGTGGAAGGAACATGAAATAAAACCAATTGCCATATATTTTAGGGACTTCCATAAACAGAATTCTTCGATACTTTAAGCATGTTTGCAAAGATTCTTACAAATATTGAAGAAAAGTCTTCTGAAACTTCATGGCAATTAGTCTGACAGACTTAGTCAAAATATCTGTGTTTTTGGAATGAGTTTAGAGAAAAGATTTATCTTTATTAATGCTTTGTTGAACCTTTTAGTTGAATCTATACTAAAGGTCAGTTATTTTTTAGAAACCTTGTACATGAAATTCTAAAAGTTTCAATAAAATGTATTAGAGCGTAAGTATTCAGAGCAATTTTATCATTTTCTTTGAACGTTGAAAATTGTTATCCATTAAGAGTATTTTAGGTGTTCTCCCCAAAGTGTACGATTGTTTTCAAGTGTTATTTGAAAATGCCAAGAATGGTCAAAATTTCAGTTAATTTGGCACTGTTGGTAATCTTTTTGTAATCATACCATACAGATGTGGTCCCAGGAGGGTTTTATTTAAGTGTTTGATCAAATTTATCAGGAATTTAAAGCAAAAAAATGCACTAACAGGAAATGGTCTCTCCAAATGATATCAATAAATATGCATTAAATTGCTTTCAAAGCTTACACATTATTCCTGAAGTTGTGTCCTCGACATGTTCAAGAGCTAAGTTTTATTTGAACCTTAATATTAAATCACATCTCAACTATTGAAGAAAAATAAATATACATCACAAAACCCACACATAGATTAAAAGAAATGGGATGAAGCTGGTGAACAACTATAAATTTCAAAGATATTTAAATATGAAACTTTTATGAGGGTGTGAACTTTGGTATAGGCTACTTTGTACTAGTACAGATGTGAGCTGACTGATTGTGTGATTAGATTTGTCAATGCTGCCAAATTTGTTGCACTCTGAGTATTTTGTCTCATTAATAGGCATTAATGAAAAAGAGGTAGTTTGTCTCTGTTTCTTTTTTAGTTGGTGTCCTTATTGGCTTTAGTTCTCTATATATGCGCTTCTAAGAAATATTCTCAATGTATTTCTGGACAATTTGGATCAGGGTAGTGGAAAAAATGTTGCCGAGAAGCAAATCAAAGCAGGCCAAGAGTGCAAAGGATAACTCAGATAATTCAGTTTTCCCATTGCTTGACCTCCCTGAGTTTGTGCTTGAAAGCATTCTAAGGCGGCTTTCCCCATATCATCTATGCCAATTAGCACAAACATCCAAAGATCTCAGAAAAAAGTGCCGAAGTGATGAAATATGGGAGCCTCTGTATAATGAACGTTGGGGGAAAATTGCTGGTATGGATGCATTTGCTCTTTCGAGACACATGCTTCTTCAGAGAAATTCAAGGATTTTGGAAAGCAAGTTGATTACAGCTGTGCCAGTGATTAGACCCAATGAAGTCTTTGTAAATTTGTACTGGCAATTGGAATGTGGTGACTTTTGGTTTCCTGGACAGGTTTTCAACCGTATGGTGAGAGTAATGTTCCTGAATAGACACTAATTGTTTTCATCAAATCTCAATTTATGGTCCTAGATTTGTGAAACTTGCTTTGGTTTTCCTCACCATTCAATTTCTCTCGATCGTCTGATTTGGAATAGATGCTTCTTAATGATGCAGACAGTTTCAACTGGTGCAGATTAGTTCCTCTGATCCTGCAGGTTAAAATCTAGAAAATACCCAAAATGAACAGTTTCAAAATAGACCGAAAAACAAAGAGGGCTATTCGCATTCTTATAAACGTCCAGGGAAGCTGCAGCAAGATCTTTTGTTAGTTTCTGAGCAGTCAGATAAGACAACTTAAACACAATGATAAAATATCATTAACACGGTCAGAAAAAGCATACATCGTTTTCCTTCTTCCATTTAGCCTCTGCGTGGAATAGATCTCAGATCTTCATTTTTCCTCTGAAAACTATCTCTAATTAGTAATTAACCACAAAATGACATCGAACTCCCTATCACCTACAGCAACACAGAATCTTAAGCCTAAACTAACTTCAGAGCAGTTGAACGAACTGCTATTTTTAGTAAAACTAAATTATAAAAATACTGAGCAGAAAATTAAACCAATGGAGCATGGAAGAAGTCTTTAATGAAGACGTTCTTCATCCTCCTCCCCTTCTCTTAGAAATTCTGAACCTCCTGGTCCGAGGTTATAGGATGGAGTTGTTTGGCTTTACTAAAGAAAGTCAGCCTCTGTGATCCAAGTATTGTAGGAAGTTGGCAGGCCTTCCTGCTTAACAAAATATAGTTTATGTGTCTCGGACTGTGTAGCAGCTAATTTGGTAGCTAACACTTGTTCAACTTGCTCTCTTTTCTTCTCTGGCAAGTGCTTGGTCCCATTGTTGTTTTCCTTCTCATTCTGCTAATTGTTCATCTGATCATCATTTGTCTCAGCTAAGCGTGAATGAAGGTAAGTGACACTAAAACAGGACTGCTATCCAAGTCCCCAGGCAGATCAGTCAGGTATGCATTCTCATTTATCTTCTTCATAATTTTGTAAGGGCTGTAAAGTTGTATTGCTTCTGTTTTTGATTGTGTCAAATTTTTTAGCATCAACATTTTGGATCACACTCTGTGATCCACCGTCAGGATGAAAGAGAGCAAGAGGAGAAACGTTGATCCACTCTGTAAAGTTGTATTGCTTCTGGTTTTTCTCCTCTTGCTCTCTTTCATCCACTCTGTGATCCATCATCAGGATGAAAGAGAGCAAGAGGAGAAACATTGATCCACTCTATAAAGTTGTATTGCTTCTGGTTTTTCTCCTCTTGCTCTCTTTCATCCTGATGATGGATCACAGAGTGTGATCTGAAACGTTGATGCTAAAAAAATTGACACAATCAAAACCAGAAGCAATGCAACTTTACGATATGGATTGTGGAAACTTGATATCTTTAATTTGTAAGGGCTGATTTTCTTAGGCTTTAACTTGTTGAAGGCACTTTGGGGATACCTCTCCTTGTGCAAATGTACTGTAAAGAACCAGACCAAATTTTTTCGATTCTCAAATTACAATCAGCAATGCAACACACCCGTTAGGGTTAGATAAATCAAACCAGCAATTACAATATAACTCTTTGCCAAGAATGCGCACTCAATCTCAACAAGAGAGAGGCTGTCATATGGCAAGAGGATCGTCAGTACATTAATCAGAACTGCAACTAGAAGTAACTCTAACCAAGAATGTGTCCAAGATGGACGAGCATATGGTCAGAGGATCTCTACCACTACAAATGCTGAAAGTAAACTCAACACCCAGAATGTGCTTTCAAACCCGGAGTGGGAATGGAGCTACCATAGGGCGGAGATGTACGATATTACAATGCAAATCAAAGTAAATAGGCGGCAAGCCAGCCTCTTCCACTTATTCAGTGGGCAATTACAAACATGATAAGCAAAACTGAGAGAAATGCTGACAGTACTACTGTTCAGCTTACAATGAGAAGTAGAATGCCTGCAAGATCAAGGATTTAAGCTCTACAAGTTGCTGCAATAGTAAAGATGTCATCCACTAGGTCAATAATGAATTCCTAACACCCGTCCTTCGCTAATATGCAATTTTCTCAAGTCTGATCTGACAGACCAGCAACATGAATTACAGAACCAGCAATACATAAACTCAATGAAAAGCTCACAACTCACTCATTTCTCACTCAAATTACATGAAAACTGATGCAAAATACTCTTAAAATGATGGCGCCTAGTTTAGTTATGAGAAAGGACAGCTAAAAGTGGCTATTAATTAATGGCACAGATCCCAAAGCACTCCAAAAGGGCGCCCTACAAGGAATGACGAATTTGCTTTATAAAATCATAAACTTCGTATTAAAATCTGCAAATATTCATGAAGGGTCACTTCCAACAGAGAAAACCAATGAGACAATACCCAGAACAACTCTTTTTGTATTTTTTGATTTATGAGTGAAACTATAGATTCAGCCCTGTTATCAGCAACTCCAGAAAATGACATAAAATGCAATAAACTGAACTACATAAGTAAACCCAAACTACAAATGCAAACCTCACTACAAAATGTCACTCAAACAAGCAAACCTCTCCACTAGGTGCTATCTCTCAAGCACGAAGTCGAGCCAAGGCTAGGAGGCATTCATTCCTCGAAGCAATCCTGTTACCATTTCGGCAGCATAACAATATAGAAGTCATAAGATACTGAAATGAAGGCCCAAGGCTTCCTTATATAATTTTGAGAAGACCCTCCAGAAGCTTCTAGAAAAGAAACCCTAATTTTCAAATTTGAATTGTCTTCTTTTCCCTCCAATTTGGGCGCCCCCTTTCTCAAGGTTTAATTTTACTTTATTTTAAAATCTTCACTCCATAAAATGGGCGTCCTTTTCTCCAAGTAATATTTTGAACTTTAATATATAATAATTCACCTCAATGAGGCGTCCACCCATAAAGACCACCTTTTAAAACAACTTAAAGTTCAATCACTAGGCTAAGGGGGGGTCAACAGTAAAATATAACATTAAAATATGACTTTATTTAAATAATTTGACTTATCTCTCCAAATGCGCCCCAAAGCCAAAAATGAACAAGCCAACTGAACTGACTGAAGAAGAAAGCCAACTGCACTGGAAACTGCATGATCACTGCCAAAAATAGAATTTACTAAAAATAGTAAATTCGGAAAGTTGATTGGATCAAACTGCATGCGACACCATTGCGAAGCTTTCTGAAAACCCAGAAAGAATCCGCATTCCAAAATCCCAAACTCTGAGATGTAGCCGTCATAACTTACTAAAAATAGTAAGTTCGGAAAGGTTGCCCGACGCAGTTGCAAGTCATACCTCTGCGAAGCTCTCTGAAAACCCAGAAGGAATCCAGAATCCAAACAACTAAATTCCAACAAGCAAAACCTTGAATCATCAAGAGAACCCATCAAATAGTCAGAAACCCTAATTCTGCCACTGACCAGCCGATAGCACACTGGGAATAGGCTACCAATCACTAAAAAGTGAAGTGCTAAAAACGGGGACATTACATGTACCATGACTCTTTCCCCTATTGAAGACTTTTTTTATCCTATGCAAGTAAACATTTTTCTTATATTGTCCATTCATTGATTACAATAACTGTCTAACCTATTGATGTGCCTCTCAAATATTTTCTACAAAATCTGTAGCATCTTGGCTGATATGTTGGTTTCTGGGAAAATGAACTAATTCTACAACTCCTTTAGGATTTGAACCATACACAATTTGAAAAGCAGACAACTCCTTTAGGATTTGAACTATACACAATTTTGAAATGCAGACTTATTTCTAGTCCTATTTGTACCAGAATTACAGGCAAATTCAGTTTGGGGTATTGCCAAATCCCTTGTTGAGGATTGTTACCCACAGGGCACTGCGATAGAGTGCTTAAATTCACCACCTTGGTTTGGGAGTGATACATTGAACTGAATTGCAGCCTGTTGTCCAACTTTTTCCCCAAGACTCTCCAAAAGTGACTTAAGAATTTGGTGTCCTTGTCATTGGTGATTTCTAGAATACCATGTAATTGCAGTACTTCCCTCAAGGACAAATGTGCCACTTGACTTGCATCATTCATCTTCTTATGGGCTATGAAATGAGCCATTTTAGAAACTTTGTCCACCATTACAAACACTGAATCATGACCTCTTTGGGTTCGTGGCAGCCCCAAGGAAAAATCCATGGAAATATCAGTCCATGGTTCCTTTGGTACAGGTAAGGGCATATATGGGCTTCTATTTTGTTGTCATCATGTTGCTGTTTGGCACACCCTACAAGTAGCAAAAAAAGCCTATTCACATCTCTTCTCATATTATGCCAAAAGAATTTTTAACTCACTAATCCAAAAGTCTTGTACCTTCCAAATTGTCTGCCCAACACATTTGAGTGCATCTCTCTCATAAGCTTTTCTCTGCTCAATCTAAGGGGAATAAAAAGTTGAGATCCCTTAAACAAGAAGCCATGTACTAATAAGATGTCTTCAAATGAATACATACCTACATGATCTTGACCAATTAGAATTGCATAACTATTTCTAAACAATGAATCATTTGCATATTCACCCTTTGTTTCTTCAAATCCAATCAACTTATTACTCATTAGAACCAACAAATGATGCCGTCTACTTAAGGCACCGGCCACTACATTGGTTTTATTACTCCTATGCTACACAAAAAATCTATATGCCTACAAAATTAAAGCAAATTTGGCATGTTTGTAGGACAGCTTACCCTAGAAACTTAGGTACTTCAAGGCTTGAGTGTTAGTCATCAAAATGAATTCCCTATATAGAAGATAATGCCTCCAATATTTTAAGGCTTGTATCACAACAACATAGAATTCCTTATCTTAAGTGGTATACTTCTTCTTAGTTTCATTTGCCTTCTTTCTGAAAAAGGCCATAGGTTTACCTTCTTGGCCTAATACTCCTCTAATAGCTACCCTTGAAGCATCACACTTAATTGTAAAAAGTTTCTCAAAGTTTGGTATAGCAAGAATTGGAGCTTGTATAACTTTTCTTTTGAGAGCTTTTCAAAACTCACATCAGTTGCCTTTGTCCAAGTAAAAGCTTTCCCTCTTATGCAATAAATCAAGGGAGCACTTATACCATTGAGATTCCTAATGAATCTCTTATAAAAGTTCACCAACCCATTGTCATGTCTCATACCTCATAAGGCCAACCCTAGTGCATCATTTATTAAAGGGTTTTTAATTCACTGTGTATATATATTAATTAATACATATTAAAATATAAAATAAATATATTAAAATCAAAATTTTAAATTTCAAATTTAGGCTACTTTGTTGGGCCCATGCACCCTATCCTAGAAGCACCTATTTACAGACATCTGGAGGTCTTTTGGTGGGCATGAAGAGGTTTGAACAAATTTTATAGTTGCTAGCACCTATACGATGAAAACCCTGGGGTGTAAGGAAGTTGGACAAAAACCCTAACCATCCCTTAATATCATTTTGCATTTTGCAACTTAATAATATATTCATCCTATATCATATGTAGGGCTGGAGCGACTGCGATGAAACTTTGCATCTCGAGAATTAGGGGAAGGTAGTTTCAAATCCTGATCATCATATTTTCCCTTCAACAAGGCGTTGTCCTGTTCCAGATTGTAGGTGTTCAGTAGGGTTGGTGTTTGTGAGTAGATTTTACTTAGGCAGGAGAAGCTATTGGATACAACAATTAGATCTTGCAGGGCGACATCATTGTCTAATTGCTACAACCATACCTATTGTTGGATTCTGCTGGAACCCTTGGGCAACCTAACCACTGATTCATTAGTTTGAACTATATTCGAGGAAGGCATGACATGCAAGCTCCCCTATCTTAGGACACCACAAGTTTGGAAGCCCTGGTTAGGCAATAAACTTTCATAAAGTGGCAAACAAGACTTCATTAGAACATCTATAGAGTCATATTGGGTATGCACACAAATTTTAGGTATAAACACAAGACTAGAAGGGGAATCACAGCTAAGATTACCCTAGGAGGTGCAATGGTAGAGACTTCATTCCTTGCACAAGATATCTTTAATCTGGTTGGCAACAATTGAGGGTTTCATGCCTCAATTTCTCACTATAGAGTGTGTTGGTGAAGGAAAATCTAGATCTCATTGGGTGACAACATCCTTGTGTGTCCAAGCATCCTCCAACAAGTGAGCGTAGCTCAGAATCTAAGGGATTATTTTAGATTAGGTCACTGGATATACCCCATCATTATAATATCATCATCAGCAATTAATTACATGTACTCATGTCAGACCCTACTTTATTGTTTAAGAATCACATTTGAAACTGTTATCTATTGATTATTTGCCAGTTGAGTGTGGTATCTCTGAGCTGTAGTTTCTAACTATCTTGATTGTGAAAGTTGAAGTGAACTGTCAATTTTTTGTTATATCACTGCTAGTGTAGTGTGCAGATCTAAATTTTAAAAACATCCTATTGAGACTGATAAGAGCAGTAAGGAAAACCCTCGGGATAGAACACCCATGGGAGCTTTTCACCTTTTTTGACACTTTGAGGAGTAGGCCATTTAAGAATCGCCTTAACTTTTTTTGGATCCATGCTAAATCCATCTATTGAAATAACACTACTCAAGAATACCAACCTATCCTTGCAAAATTCACTCTCTTTAGGAATGATAAACAACCTTTCTGCTCTAAGTATGTCAAATACCACTCTTAAATGTTCTACATGCTCCTTCATATTTTATACTAAAAGTCAAGATATCATCAAGATGAACAATGATAAATTTTCCAATGTGCAATTTAAATGTCTAATTCATTGTTCACATGAAGGTAGTTGGAGCATTGGACAAATCCAATGGCATCACCACTCAAATAAACGATCCTTGGATTTGAAGGTAGTCTTCGACTCATCACCTTCATGAACTTGAGTCTAATTGTCTCCACTTTTGACGTAAATCTAGGAGAAGATCTTGGCACCTTGTAAGCAATCCTACAAGTCATCCATTCTTGGTAGTGGATATTAGTACTTCATAGTTATTTTACTAATGGGTCTAGAATTTATATATAAACTCCATTTCCCTCATTTCTTAGGAGAGAGTAGAGTAGGTTTGACATAGGCTCATACTTTCCCTACCATATTTCTTTTCCAATAATTTATTTTGTCTCCTCATTTCCTCATTTTCTAGAGGAGTCAGCTTATAAGCAGCCTGATTTGGAAGTTTGGCACCTAGAATTAGATCAATTGGATGAGTAATGCCTCTTGAAGGAGGCAAAACAGTTGGTAGGTCAAATGGTATCAAATCTGAATATTGTTGTAACAATTTTATCACCTTTAATGGGATTGTTCTTCGGGGTGTATCAAATAGCAAATCTCACCATTTGACTCTATAAAAAGTTCTTTCCAAACCATTATAAACAAGGATAGAGCTGCTATTTTGGTTGATTCTTCTCTTTTAAAAGGCTTCAAGATATGAAGTTTTTCCTCATGCTATGTCTCACAAGTGTTTTCTCTACCATAGTGAACTACATTCTTGTGATATTGTCAAGATCTATCTAATAGTAAATGACAAGCATCGATTGGCACTACATCATATAACACCTTATCTTTCTAAGGGCCATTTTTTAAGTCCACAAGACAAGATTGATTTATAAGCCCATTAGATCCTTGTTCAAGCAAGAAATCTTATAAGGATTTAATTTTGAATTGCAAGCAAGCCAAAATTTTCACACCATTTTAGTACTTACTAGATTATTAGTAGATCCTCCATCTCTAGTCCCTGTGCACACTTTGTCTTTATATTTTGTCTGAAACACACTTTTCCTCTTCCAATCAACTTTAGGGGTTCTTTGTCTTCAAATATCAAGGTTCTCCTTAGCAAGTTCTCTCCTATCTATCCATCAACTTCATTTGTTATGGGTTCTTCGTCTTCTTCTTCTTGGGCCACCATCACCCTTTTGGGCTCTTAGGGTAGTCTATGTCATGTCTCTTTTTTAGGTGACTCATGCAATGGATTGAAATGCCCAATTCTTGATTCTCACACTTTCTATGGTCCTATTTTGTATGCGATCCTTCTCCTTCATCTCCCAAGTGTTAGCCTAAGTCAAGCTTGAATTTTGAGTGTGAAGGCATAGGAAAGCTCATGAGCTTTTGTAAGTGGTTGAAGTGGCGAAGTGACCCATTCTAGCATGCCTCCCTTCTCAAGTCCACTTTTCTCTCTATCCCCATTAGGATGTTAGACTTCCCTTTACTTCCATGCCTTCAACTATCTTTCTCTTCAACTTCTTCCCATATCAGAACTTCAGATTTTTTCCAACAACCATCTCCCATTACTAACATCAACTTTCAAACGTAAGTGTTCTTGCCGTTTTTATCACTCATCTCTACCTACCACCCTGCATATTAAGAATACCATTAATGCACATAAGACTGATGCAACTCCCCATGGGCTTCCACTTGCTATTGACATTAATCTCAATATAATTAAAACTAAATTGTGTGGACATCTAGTAGGGCACACTACAAGGGAGCCAACGATTGTCATTAATGCAATAGATAGGGTTTCAAACCCAAAGGGGCTCTTCTCCATGCTTGCTAAGGACAATTGTAGGTATTAGGGGACTCTCATCCAAACCTTCCAAGTACATTTCTGCACAGTAGGATACCATGGCTGACTTGAAGTGATAACAAACAATGATGTATGAGTATAGGAAGCCATTCTTGTGTATTGAACCCAAAATGGAGACCGTTGTGTGATTTTTAGCACTCAATCTAGACATCTTAAGTTTGTAGAATAGATAGAGGAGGGCATCTTTGAACAAACCAACACAAACTCTAATATGAGATCACTGTGAGCACTTCTTCTAGCATCCAAATCTGTGGACAAAAACCCACTAATCTGAGGTGGTTGAGGGATGAAAACTCCATGGAGCTTGTGTAGGAGGATGAAATCCCTTAAGTTGATAGGACAGACTTACATAGAGGTTGCATCGAGCTTTCATGGTGGCCGCTAATGGTGATAGTGAATCTACATTATATTTTTAGTTGTCATGAATGTAAGCCTATACACATTTTAATATCATACAATTTATTTGAGATGTAGTCTATAACTAGAGCTCCATTATACTCATTATTTGTTATTGTTGTAAATGTCATATGTAATATGTTTCAATTGTGATAGCAATATTTTGTAAGGGAATCTTAGGCTTGCTTAATATAAATCCTATTCTTTGTTTATTTTCCATTGTGGGTCTAGTTCGAGATCTTAGTATTCTTTATAATTGCAATAATGGAGCAGAAACATGTAGGTTTATTGTTATTCATGTGAATGTAATGCAAAACTTCTGGTTTCACTAGTGTTGAACATATTAGGTTGGTGTTTCCTACTTTAGAGTTAAATAATGAATGCCAAATCTTAATAATGAGTCATGAGATCTGCTAGGAAACCTTAATATAATTTAGGGATTGTAATGTTTGTTCCTTTCCTTACATATTTCCAAGTTAATTTTGCAGGTTGATATTGAAGAGGTTTAGGGTTTGTATGTTTCTCATTTAAATATTTTAAAGTCTATTAAATTATTTGCCCTAAATTTAGCATGGGACATTACAATCTATAGCCCTATGGTATTCACTACATATAAAACACCTCAAAGGCTTCCAACTTTAGAAAATTGTCACCCTCATCCTCTACCTTTGATGCCTTCCCTTCCTTGAAAACTTGGCTTAACAAATTACTCTTTTCCTGTTCTTCATTGGTAGGTTTGAGGAACTTCCTCTTCCTCTACTCAAGTTATTGGTACCCCCTTTGGTTGCCATGTCATGTCCCTGATTGGGACTTATCTCTTGCTGGGTGGGAAAAAGCATTTTTTAATGCTAATTTAAAATAATATTAATATAATAATTAAATATTTAATATTAAATAATAAATTTAAATTATTAATAATAACATTTAAATTTAATTTCTTTATAGTTGATGTCTTTCTTGTTGACGCTAAAGGTTAATATTTATAATTTAACTTGTTGGTTGACATGTTGGTTGGCAATGGCATTTATGTTGGGTCTTCCACCTTGGAGGATCATCACGAATGAAGACAAAGTCTAGTCATCTTGTAGGGACAAAAACCTCTACAGGGGTGCGATTTGGTCACGTTTGAGGCATATGGAATTAGGCGATATCCAGAGGACTGATATCTGTTAGTGTAGCTTTTTTATTTTTTCCTACACATATTATTTAAGCTTGCTTAGGTTTATTAGGAGTGGTTAATGTGAGGACATGTGGAAAAATACATTGTCTACATGCATCACTCTCTCCCCACGCATGGGTAGTTGAGTTACACATCCTCTTTTGACTACTTGTGCCACCTCTCATAACCACTATATTGTTTTTACCTAGGTAGGATATGGGGTAGTTGGGTTTCTCACCCTCTTTTGGCTTTATGTACCACCTCTTTGTCTTCACCTAAGGAGGTTATGCCACATGTTTTGTCATTTACCAAGTAGGTGATAACCTCCAACCTTTTATGGGTAGTAGGAGTTAATTCACCTCTTGGATGTATTTGCCTTTATTTTTCTATATATTGAGCACTCTCTTCTCACCTTCACTAGTTCAGCTAGTTTGGCGATTGCTCGGTGAGAGTAGTCTATATTTTCTCTTGCCTTGTCTCTATTTTTCTCTCATTTTAGATTTCTCTTCATTCTTCTATTTTGATCTTTGATCATCTATTGAGTGAAGTTGCATGTGATCTATGACCAAAATCATATCCTAGCTCGGTTCTCACTTCTCATAGAATCTAACAATATCAATGATGCTCGTGGTTGAGCTCAGGCTTTGGCCATGACTGTTCCTACAACGCCTTATTCTTCAAGTCGCTAGATTCCACAAAATAGTGATGGTCCTTGATCAATAATTGCACAAATCTTGGTAAGACTTTCAGCATGAGCATAACAGCTAATCTTTCATAGATTTGTGGGCAGTTTCTAGACATCTAACATCATTTTTGGGAGCACCTTTAGGTCATCAATCATCCCACACACTTTGGATGCCATCAGGAAAATTCTCCATACCTATTGAGTGTGGCAAGAGCAACGTAGGGGTGTTCTCAGGCTAGTGGTGTGATAGGTTGGACATATAGAGCATTCACATTGTATTTTGGGCAGATGGTATGAAGTCATGTTTATTGATGAATATTCATATGAAATACTGAGTCAACTGTCATTCTGGAAGTTGGAATCATTGTCAGAAATTTCTATGTAATCGACTCAATAATTGGCATATACTGATTGTTCTCACCATTACCAATGCTTGGTTTATTACAATTGAATTCTGGGTTTGGCTGCTTGAATCGAGTCTGATACTTTGGATTAGTTTAATTACTATTTTTTTTTCTCAATACAAAATTTCTGATATGGTGTTCTACGTCCTTATGCTATGCAAATTGTTGAAGGTATGATCTGTTGTCTTAAAGTGAATTTTATGCTTCCAGTTTTACTTTCTTAAGCAAGCATCTTACAGTGGTATTAGAGCCTTGATCCTATGAGCCTGCATGTCTATCTTGCGCATATAGATTGACATTGGATTAGAGTAAAGGAGGATGGATTGGCGACCTAAATTCTTACCCAGGATAGAGGACATAGACCCTATTCAAGCACTATTGCTAAAGGCATGGAAAAAGCTAGAAGAGTATGTGTCTAAAGCCCCCAAATTTTTGGACCAATACCAAAGTTTGTCAGATCATGCAAAGACTTGTGTTCCCCTTGATGTGTACTTGAAGGTACTTGAGTGCCACTACCCCTACAAAAGAGGACTATATGACTAGACATAAGGCAAAAGAAGAAAGAAGAAGAAATTTCAGAAACTGCCAAGGAAGAGATCAAAGGGCTAGAGCAAATAGAATCATTCTTGAAACAAGGAGATGTAGGAATTGTTGAGGAGGAAGTCATAGAATAGGAAGAAAAAATGAAACCACAAGTCATCATAAAACAAGAACAAGAGGAACACTATAAGCAAGTCAAAGATGAAGACTTCCTGTTGAATCCTAATGATGGGGTGTACCAACCGAAAACCAAGGAAGCAAAGGTAGAAGAGACTCCATTTGTTGAAGCATCACTAGTTTCAACTGATATCCAAGCAGCATCCATTCAAGCTTCAGGTATGGAAGTAATTGAATCATGTGATGATGTTATTGGTTACACTAGTGTGAAGAATGATGTGTTCAAGATTGACCCTCATGAGGATAAATTGCATGTTTATAATGAAAGCACTAATGACATGGGGATGATGAAGATTGTAATTGAAATAAGAGAAGGAAACTCCATAAAGGTTGATCAAGAAACTCCATAAATGTTGATCAAGAAACATTTAAGTTCCTTTGCTCCAAGATTGACGAGTTCATTGAGAAGGAAATTTCTGATTTGCATATGATGAGTCTAGGAGAGTTGATTGAGGAAGACGCTGCACTTAAGCATGAAGCAATGAGGAAGGAGAAGTTGGGGGTGGTTAAAGGCAATAAGGAGATGCTTGATAGCTATTTTGATTTTTTGATTTGGAATAACAGTCTTTGGATTTTTCTCAACCTTACGTGGAACATCCATAAGTGATACATCCATCCCCTAGTGTTCGCGGAATGTGATAGTGTGATGACATGGGATCTAGGAATTGACATGTTTGCTACATTGTTTCGATGGGATCATGACACAAGTATTGGCTTCCTGATATTCACAGTAGAGATGTGCAATAGAGGTTTGGGATATAGATGCCATATCCTTCATCAATTGTTGGTTGTCTTGGCATTTGTGGACACGAGCTTGCAATTGCTTGAGGGAAAGCAATTTCTGGGATGGGAGGATTGTCATGTCCTCGATTGGGACCTATCTCCTATTGGGTGAGATAAAACATTTTTTTAATGCTAATTTAAAATGATAAATTAATATAATAATTAAATATTTAAAATTAAATAATAAATTTAAATTATTAATAATAACATTTACATTTAATTTCTTTTTGGCCAACATCTTTCCTGTTGGCGCTAAAGGTTAATATTTTCAATTTAATCTATTGGCATCCATGTTGGTTGGAAATGGTATTTATGTTGGGTCTTCCACCTTGGAGGATCATCACAAATGAAAACACAACCTAGTCATATTGTAGGGAAGAGGGGTGCGATTTGGTCAAGTTTGAGGCATACAAAATTAGGCGATATCCAGAGGAGTGATATCAATGATCCTCGTGGTCGAGCTTAGGCTCTGGCCACAACTGTTCCTACAACGCCTTATTCTTCAGGTCACCAAATTCCAAAAAATAGCGATGGTCCTTGATTGAAATAATTGCATAGATCTTGGTAAGACTTCCAGTACGAACATGGCAGCTAATCATTCTCAGATATGTGGTGTAATGAACCAGACCAATTTTTTTTTTTTTTTGACAAGAGATTACAATGAACATGCACCCGTTAAGGTTAGTTCTAAACCAAAACGATGCGGAAAGTAACTCTAACCAGAATGTACACTAGGATCCCGATGTGGGCAAGGTGTGAGCATTGGTCAAAGGGTCTAATGCAGATGCACAATTGGAAAGGAACTCTAACCAAGAATGGCACCGTTTGAAGGCGAGCATATGGTCAGAGGATCAATGCATGATGAACTGAAGTAACCCTAACCAAGAATGGCGTCGTGTGATGGCGAGCATATGGTCAGAGGGTCCCTAAACTAATTAACTGAAAATAAATAGGCGGCAAGCCAACCTCTTCCACTTATGCAGCGGGTATTACAATAAGTAGATGGAAGATAAGAAGAAGAATTGCTGTTAGTACTACTAAACAGCTTACAATAATATTCAGAATGCTTTGCCAGAGCCCATTATTTCAAGTTCTATAATGCTGCAATCATCTAGAAGACTTTCACAATGCTTATCCAACCTTACAAGACTCAATTACTCTCAAATCTGCAATTACTTATGACTGCTATGACAGACCAGTGACTGAAATGAACAAACAGCAATAGCAAAACTCATCTAAATGCACATAACTAGATCATAACTCAACCAAATGACCAGATATAAGTTGCAACAAGCTCTAAGAAAGATGGCGCCCAAGTTAAGACAAGAAACACACCCCAAAATACCTCTATTTATTTTTGCACGGAACCCAATGCTCATCCAGATGGTACGGCCCAGCTGCAAGGGCAACTTGGCTCTATAAAATTCAATTCTTGTTAATAAAATCTGCAAGTTTGCAAAAGGGGGCGCCCCTACCAATGAGACACAAGGAATCAATACCCACAATGAGATTATTTTTATTTTGAAATATATGAAGAAATCTCACAATCAGCTACATGAACCAGCAACATAGAAAACTTCACTAACATGCCCTAAACTGATTTAACAAAGCAAGAAAACTACTACAATGCAAAGTCTCACAACAGAATTCACTCATTTACAACCAACTCTCAACTAGTTGCTATATTGCAAGCAAGAAGATGAGCCATGTGCTAGGAGGTATGCTTTCCTCGAAGCTTGCCTGAAGACATTCCAACAGCATAACAGTATGGTAGAAAAAAGATCCAGAATGAAAATAGACAAGAGAGAATCATCTAGAAGCTTCAAGAGGGTGCCCAAAACCCTAATTTCAAATTCACCTTTTCCCTCCAAAAGATGGCGTCCTTTTTCACCATTGAAATATTTCACTTTTTTTAAAAAAATAAAGTCCATTCCCTCAAATAGGCGTCCCTTTTCCTTAAGCTCAATATTTGACATTTAAAAATATAATTTATCTCTCCATGACGCCTTGACCCTCAAAGTCCCCTTTTTTAAAAACAACTTAAAGTTGAACTGCTAGGCAAGGGGGTATAATATTAAAAATATAATAATACAATGAAAATACTTATCTCTCCAAAATATGCCCAAGACCCAGAGGCTGAAGTGCCAGGTGAATAGCTGCAGAAGAAGACCAAGTATTTGAACCCAACACGTCCACTACTAAAATAGAATTTACTAAAAATAGTAAGTCGAAGTTGCTCGGATGCCAAGTGACACCACTACAAATCTCTCTGAAAACCGGAAAGAATCATGATTAGAAATCCAAAATTCAAGCAACAACCTCCTCAAAATTAGGAAACCCTAATTTTACCATTTTCTGCGTAATATCTGAGGTCTCAGGAATAGAGGCCAACAGTCAGCCGAAGCCATCCACGGTGAGGGACATTACAGTCGCGCCCTCCCAAGATTGCTTTCCCCTCAGAGCAATGCAAGTGCGAGATCTTTGTAAAATCTCCTCATTCTCCCAAGTAGCATCCTCCAAGGGTAAATTCTTCCACTTCACCAAGTACTCCTTGATTGTTCTCCTCCTCAAAGAACGCTCTCTGGAATCAATAATCTCTTCTGGAACCAAGGTCAATTGCCCTTCTTCATCCAAGGGAGGCAACTGTGATGAAGCAACAACATTGTGTCCAAGTGCCTTTTTGAGGCGAGACACATGGAAAACGTTGTGGACCTTACTACTCGAAGGTAGTTCCAACTCATAAGCCACTGCTCCAACCTTTCTGACAACTTTGAATGGCCCATAGAAGCGAGGTTTAAGCTTCTCAACTCCACTCTTCTTGAGTGTAGACTATCTGTAAGGCTGAAGTCGAAGATAAACCATATCACCAACCTCAAATGAGCGCTCAACACGCTACTGATCAGCGTACATCTTCTGCTGATTTTGTGCCATTTGAAGGTTGTCCTTCAAAGATTTCAAAACATCTTGACTTTGCTGCAACCAATCCTTGGCTTGAGGAGCTTTGCTATCACCAAACACCAAATCAGCAAAGCTAGGAGCCTCGTAACCATAGAGAGCCATGAATGGAGACATCTTTATTGACATGTGGAAAGATGAGTTGTAGCAATATTCTCCCATGTGGAGCCATTTCACCCAAGCTCTTTGCTGCTCCAAGACATAATTCCTGAGATAGCCCTCCAACCATTTGTTCACAATCTCTGTTTGACCATCTGTTTGAGGGTGATAGCTAGTGCTCGGAGTAAGCACTGTACCACTCATCCTGAAAACTTCTTGCTAAAAGGTGCTTAGGAACTTGCTGTCCCTATCACTCACAATGTTTTTAGGCAACCCATGCAATCTAAACACTTCATGGAAAAACAAATCTGCAACTTGAGCTGCTGAAAATGTGCTAGTGATGGCAAAAAAATGAGCGAACTTGGTCAATCTATCCACTACAACATAAATACAATCTTTGCCTTGAGCCCTAGGCAATCTGGTGATGAAATCCATCGAGATGCTTTCCCATTTTTGATTTGGAATGGGAAGTGGCTGCAGTAGACCAGCTGGGAGAGAGTGCTCATTTTTGTTCATTTGACAAGTGCTACACTCCTTGATGTAACGCTGAACTTCATCTTTCAACCCCTTCCACGAGAACCTCTCTCGAATCTGCCTATATGTCTTGAAATACCCTTGATGACCAGCGAGTGGAATGTCATGAAAAGTCATCAAAATCTTCTTCTTAAGTTTAGAATCAGCCACCAGGAAGATTCTTCCCTTGTAGTGTATCAACCCATCAACTACCTTGTACCTTTCATCATGAAAAGTACCTTCAATAATGCTAGATGCAAACTGATTTTTGGCATAATCAGCAAGCAACATCTCCTTCCAATCAGCAGTAAGCTCACACAATGAGCTCAAATGAGGTCTTATGGATAAGGCATCAGCCACAATGTTGTTCTTTCCTTTGACATACTCAATGTCAAAATCGTAAGCTTGAAGCTTACTCACCCACTTCTGTTGTCTTTCATTCAAATCCTTCTGAAGCATGAAGTGCTTGAGACTATTGTGATCAGTCTTGACCACGAATTTGCTCCCCACCAGATATTGTCTGAACTTGGCTAATGCATGCATGATTGCAAGCATTTCTTTGTCATAGATAGAATAGGTCCTTTCAACGCCTCTTAGTTTTCTGCTTTCAAACACAATAGGATGCTTATCTTGCATCAAAACAGCCCCAACACCTTCCCCTGATGCATCACACTGTAACTCGAAAGGTTTGGAGAAATCTGGTATGGCCAATACTGGACAAGAACTCATGATTTTCTTGAACTTATCAAACACACTTTGAGCCTTTTCTGACCACATGAAAGCCCCCTTTTTAGTGAGGTCAGTAAGAGGAGCAGCACTTTGAGAGTAGCCCTTCACGAATCTTCTGTAGAAGCCACAAAGACCCAAGAACCCCTTCAAATGAGTCAGATTTTCTGGAGGTGGCCAATCTACTATTGCCTTGATCTTTTCTGGATCAACCTTCACCCCATCAGCGCTGATTATATGACCAAGGTAGAGCAGCTCCTTCATGCCAAATTCACATTTGGACTCCTTAGCAAACAAACTTTCTGATTCAAGAATGCTGAGCACTTCCTCCAAGTGCTTGAGGTGTTCTTCCCAAGTCTTGCTGAAGATGAGAATATCATCAAAGAAGATCAACACAAATTTCCTCAACTGCTTCTGGAAAACTCTATTCATGCAAGACTGGAAGGTGGCTGGAGCATTAGTCAAGCCAAAGGGCATGACTAGGAACTCAAAATGACCATAATGGCATCTGAATGTCATCTTCTCAACATCTGAACCTCTCATCGGATTTGATAGTAACTTAGACCTCAAATCAATTTTTGAGAAGAATTTGGCGCCATGTAGCTCATCAATCCGAGGAATAGGATACTGATTCTTTATTGTGCTTTGATTCAAGGCACGATAATCCACACACATGCGGATGGTGCCGTCCTTCTTCACAAGAACTACAGTTGAAGCAAAGGGACTCTTGCTAGGGCGAATGAAGTCCATCTCCAGAAGTTCTTTTATGTTCTTCTCAATTTCATCCTTCTGCTTCTTAGGATATCGATACGGAGTTGTGATGACTGGTTTGGCCCCTTCCTTGAGTTCAATGACATGCTCAGCTCCTCTTTCAGGTGGTGGTCCAGGAGGTAGATCAGCAAACACCTTACTCCTCTTAGTGAGTATAGACTGAATATCTGGAGGATATTCCCTCTTTGTCTCAACTGGACTAGCTGGAAGGACCATGCATTCCGCAGCCCACTCCACTTGGTCATGCCTAATCAGCCTCTCCATCCTTTTGAATGAAACTATTCGAGGGCCACCATTAGACATTCCTCTCAACACCACCCTCTTCCCATTAGATTGGAACTTGAGCTCCATTGTTTGTAGATTGAGAGAGATTTCACCAAGTGAACGTAACCATTGTATGCCCAAAACTGCATCTGTGTCACCAATAGTAACCACATAGAAGTCATCTTTGACTTCATAGTTTCCCAACTGCAAAGACATGTTAGGAACTCTTCGGGTGCAGGAAATATGAAACCCATCAGCCACCATGACTTTGAAGCCTTCAAATTCTTCAGTTTTGAGACCTCTTTTTGCAACCACACCTTCATCAATGAAATTATGCGTTGCACCAGTATCAATTAATGCAACAATACGATGACCTCCAACTCCACCACGAACCTTGAAAGATTCGTTCTTTTGGAAACTAGAGAGTTGGGCAATAGGGCCCCCAACTCCTTGCTCATGATCGGACTCTTTTGTGGCTCTTTCATCTTCACTGTCCCCAAAATAAGACTACTGATCTGACATATCATATGCTGATTCATAATCAGAATAGGTTCCCATTTGATTATAACGCCCTCTCCCAGGACATCTATGACCCTTAGTCCAAGGCTCTAAACATGTGTAACACTTGCCCTCCTTTTTGAGCTGTTCACGTTGCTCTTCAGTCAACTTAGGTGGAAACTTCTTGTGCTGATTAGAAGAATGTCTCTTATCCTTCTTATGACCAAAGGGCTTAGGCGGAAATTTAGGCCTAGGGGCTGATAACTCCATACTTCTAGACTTCTTGATTGCCTCATCAAGACTTGGTGGATCGAAAGCTTTAACCCACCCTTTCAAGGGTTCAACCAACCCTTCGGAAAACAAAACAACCAATCTTCTTTCGGTGATGTTGGGCACCATCACAGAAAGTCTCTGGAAATCAGCAATGTAAGAATCCAAGGAGCCATGCTACTTCAATTGTGCAAGCTCGCGAAATCTTACTTCAGGATCCTTAGTGTCGAACCTTTCAATCAGCTTGTTGGTGAATTCTCCATAGGTTTGAATAAGGTTATGGCCAAGTGTGACCAAACCATGGTACCACCACTCATGGGCAGCGCCCTCTAAATGAAGTGTTGCAAACTTGATGGCATCTTCTTCTGGCATGGGACGAAGTGAAAGGTAGTTGTCTAACTTCTGAACCCACGATCTTGTTGAACACTTATCACTTCCATCGAAGTGAGCCAATGTTACCTTCCCTAAGGCTTGATGAAAATCAGTTCTAGGAGCCATATAAGCTCGGTTATTAGCTCTTCCTCCGTTTCTTCTATTCCTCTTATTCAAGTATTGATCAAAGGACCATTGGTCTCTAAGATCAGGAGGTAGGGTGGCATACTCCATGTAGGCTTCCCTGGCATCGTCTACCAAAGGAATGGTAGCTCCAACTTGCTGTTCTTCCCTCAGAGTGAATGTAGGAAAGAGCAGCCTAGAGGCTGATCCGCTAGAGATGGCATCATGCTGTCCAATAGTTCTACTACCTCCATTACCATTGTTCCCATGGTTCACATTGTTCCCATTGACTCCTTTGCTCAGTAGCATGGTTTTGTCAGGGGTAACGATGCGAGGGATTTCTTTAGTCCATTACGTGCAAGTAACTAGGACATCAATTCAATCATTCCATCAAATTTATTTTCCATCCTTTCATCTCTTTCATCCATGGCTTGCTTATGACTTTCAACCATGTTCTCAACTGTTTTACCAGTATCAACTATTCTTCCTGTTTCTCTCAAAGCTCTTGATAAAGTATGTCTGCTTTTGGCGATTGGCCCGGAAGTTAATGTCTAACGTCTTCGGCACGACCTCACAGTGAAATATCGCAAATCAACATCCTCATCGACCAACTGAATCATTGTTGGGCACAAGTTAAGAGAATCGTAGCTCGATACCAACGTAATGAACCGGACCAAAATTTTTTTGTTTTTTGACAAGAGATTACAATGAACACGCACCCGTTAAGGTTAGTTCTAAACACAAACGATGTGGAAAGTAACTCTAACCAGAATGTACACTTGGATCTCGATGTGGGCAAGGTGTGAGCATTGGTCAGAGGGTCTAATTGCAGATGCACAACTGGAAAGGAACTCTAACCAAGAATGGCGTCGTTTGGAGGCGAGCATATGGTCAGAGGATCAATGCATGATGAACTGAAGTAACCCTAACCAAGAATGGTGCCGTGTAATGGCGAGCATATGGTTAGAGGGTCCCTAAACTAATTAACTGAAATAAAATAGGCGGCAAGCCAGCCTCTTCCACTTATGCAGCGGGTATTACAATAAGTAGATGGAAGATAAAAAGAAGAATTGCTGTTAGTACTACTAAACAGCTTACAATAATATTCAGAATGCTTGCCAGAGCCCAATATTTCAAGTTCTATAATGCTGCAATCATCTAGAAGACTTTCACAATGCTTATCCAACCTTTAGGAACTCAACTACTCTCAAACCTGCAAATTACTTATGACTGCTATGACAGACCAGTGACTGAAATGAGCAAACAGCAACAACAAAACTCATCTAAATGCACATAACTAGATCATAACTCAACCAAATGACTTGATATAAGTTGCAACAAGCTCTAAGAAAGATGGCGCCCAAGTTAAGACAAGAAACACACCCCAAAATACCTCTATTTATTTTTACACGGAAACCAAGGCTCATCCAGATGGTACAACCCAGCTGCAAGGGTGACTTGGCTCTATAAAATTCAATTCTTGTTAATAAAATCTGCAAGTTTGCAAAAGGGGGCGCCCCTATCAATGAGACACAAGGAATCAATACCCACAATGAAGTTATTTTTATTTTGGATTATATGAAGAAATCTCACAATCAACTACATGAACTAGCAACACAGAAAACTTCACTAACATGCCTTAAACTGATTAAACAAATCAAGGAAACTACTACAATGCAAAGTCTCACAACAGAATTCACTCATTTACAACCAACTCTCAACTAGTTGCTATATTGCAAGCAAGAAGATGAGCCATGTGCTAGGAGGTATGCTTTCCTCGAAGCTTTCCTGAAGACATTCCAGCAGCATAACAGTATGGTAGACAAAAGATCCCAAATGAAGAGCTGAGGCCTGATTAAATAGACAAGAGAGAATCATCTAGAAGCTTCAAGAAGGTGCCAAAACCCTAATTTCAAATTCACCTTTTCCCTCCAAAAGATGGCGTCCTTTTTCACCATTGAAATATTCCACTTTTTAAAATAAAGTCAAATCCCTCAAATAGGCATCCCTTTTCCTTAAAGCTCAATATTATTTGACATTTAGAAATATAATTTATCTCTCATGATGCGTGACCTCAAAATCTCCTTTTTAAAAACAACTTAAAGAAGTTGTCTTTGCTGACAAGGGGTATAATATTAAAATATAATATTATAATGAAAATGCCTCTCCGAAATATGTAAGACCAGGCTGAAGTGCGGTGAACCATTTGAGAAGAAGACCAAATGGTAGACCTTTTGTCCTTGCTAAAAATAAGATTTACCAAAATGAAGTAAAGTCCCCAAAGTTGCTTTCAGATGCCAATTTGAACACACTGCTGCTTGAAGCTCTGAAACCGAAGAATCCATGATTAAATCCAAACTTAAAGCAACAGCCTCCTCAAAATTAGGAAACCCTAATTTTACCATCTGCGTAGCCTACGGGTCTCCGGAATAGGCCAACGGTCAATAGAAGCCATCACAGCTGAGAAGGGGACATTACATGTGGCCATTTTCTAGACACACGAAATCATTTTTGGGAGTGCCTTTAGGTCATAAATCATCCCAAAGATTTTGGATGCCATTAGACAACATTCTCCAGAACTATCAAGTGTGGCAAGAGTGATGCGGGGGTGTTCTCAGGATAGACACGTAATAGGTTGGACATATATAGCTTTCGCATTGAATTCGAGCAAATGGTATGAAGCCGTGTTTATTGATGAATATTCATATGAAATATTGAGTCGACTGTCATTCTAGAAGTTGGCATCACTATCGAATTTTTTTGTATAATCGACTCAATAATTGGCATATTCTAATTGTTCCCAGCATTACTAGTGCTTGGTTTATTACAGTTGAATTAAGGGTTTGGTTGCTTGAACTGAGTCTAATACTTCATGTGAGTTTAATTACTATTTATATTTCTCAGTGTGATGTCTTTGATCTAGTGTTCTATGTCCTTATGTTGTGCAAATTGTTGAAGGTTTGATCTATTGTCTTAAAGTGAATTTTATGCTTTTGGTTTTACTTTCCTGAGTAAGCATCTTACAGTGGTATTAGAGCCTCAATCCTGCCAGCCTATGGGTCTATCTTTTGTATACTGATCGACATTGGATTAGACTAAAGGAGGATGGATTGGTGACCTAAATTCTTACCCAGGTAGAGGACATAGACCTTGTTCAAGAGCTATTGCTAAAGGAACAATAAAATCAAGAAGAGTACACATCTAAAGCCCCCAAATTTTTGGACCAATACCAAAGTTTGTCAGATCATGCAAAGACTTGTTTTCTCCTTGATGTGTACTTGAAGGCACCTGAGTGCCACTAGCCCCACAAAAGAGGACCATATGACTACATAAGGCGAAAGAAGAAAGAAGAAGTTTTAGAAAATACCAAGGAAGAGATTAAAGGGAAGGAGCCAGAAGAATCATTCTTGAAACAAGGAGATATAGGAATTGCTGAGGAGGAAGTCATAGAACATGAAGAAAAACCGAAACCACAAGTCATCACAGAACAAGAGGAACCCTATAAGCAAGTCGAAGATGAAGACTTCTTCTTGACTCCAAATGATGGGGTGTAGCAACCGAAAACTGAGGAAGCAAAGGTAGAAAAGACTCCATTTGTTGAGGCATCACTAGTTTGAAGTGATATCCAAGAAGCATGCAGTCAAGCGTTAGGTATGGAATTAATTTAACCATTTGATGATGTTATTGATTCCACTAGGGTGAAGAATGATGTGTTCAAGATTGAACCTCATGAGGAGAAATTGCATGTTTATCATGAAAGCACTAATGGCATGGGGATGATGAAGATTGTAACTGAAATAAGAGAAGGAAACTCCATAAGGGTTGAACAAGAAACATTTGAGTTCCTTTTCTCCAAGATTAAAGAGATTGTTGAGAAGGAAATTCCTAGTTTGCACATGATGAGTCTAGGAGAGTTGATTGAGAAAGACGTCGCACTTAAGCATGAAGCAATGAGGAAGGAGAAGTTGGAGGTGGTTGAGGGCACTAAGGAGATGCTCGATAGTTGTTTCAATTTTCTGATTTGGAACAACAGTCTTTGGATTTTTCTTAGCCTTGTGTGGAACATCCATAAGTGATGCATCCATCTTCTAGTGTCCGCAGAATGTGATAGTGTGATGACATGGGATCTAGGAATTGACATGTTTGTTGCACTGTTCTTGTGGGATCATGACACAAGTATTGGCTTACTGATATTCACATCAAAGATGAGCAATAGAGGTTTGGGATACAGATTCCATATCCTTCATCAATTGTTGGTTGTCTCAGGATCCATGGACACGAGCTTACAATTGCTTGGGGGCAAAAAATTTTTGGGATGGGGGGACTGTTATGTCCCTAATTGGGACCTATCTCCTATTGGGCAAGAAAAAGCATTTTTTAATGCTAATTTAAAATAATATTAATATAATAATTAAATATTTAATATTAAATAATAAATTTAAATTATTAATAATAACATTTAAATTTAATTTCTTTTTGTCCGACATCTTTCCTGTTGCTGCTATAGGTTAATATTTTCAATTTAATATGTTGGTTGACGTGTTGGTTGGAAATGGTATTTATGTTGGGTCTTCCACCTTGGAGGATCATCATGAATGGAGAAATAGTGCAATCATCTTGTACGGTTGAAAACCTCTACAAGGGCGCGATTTGTTCAGGTTTGAGGCATATGAAATTAGGTAATATCCAAAGGAGTGATATCAATGGTCCTTGTGGCCGAGCTCAGGCTCAGGCCACAACTATTACTACACCGCCTTATTCTTCAGGTTGCTAGTTTCCATGAAATAGCAATGGTCCTTTATCAATAATTGCACAAATCTTTGTAAGACTTCCAGCATGAGCATAGCAGCTAATCATTCTCAGATCCGTGGGTAGTTTCCAAACACACGACATCATTTTCGGGAGCACCTTAAGGTTGTCAATCATTTCTCACACTTTGGATTCCATCAAACAACATTCTCCAAACCTATCAAGTGTGGCAAGAGTGTCAGTGGGGTGTTCTTAGGCTAGTAGCATGACAGGTTGGACATATGGAGCATTCACATCAGATTTTAGGTAGATGGAATGAAGCCGTGTTTATCAATGAATATTCATATGAAATCTCAAGTCAACTGTCGTTTTGGAAGTTGGCATCACTATCGGAAATTTCTATGTAATTGACTCAGTAATATGCATATTTTGATTGTTCTCAGCATTACCAATGCTTGGTTTATTACAGTTGAATTCTGGGTTTGGTTGTTTCAATTGAGTCTAATACTTAGTGTTATTTTAATTACTATTTTAGTTTCTCAATGCAAAATTTTTGATCTAGTGTTCTACGTCCTTATACTATGCAAATTACTAAAGGTGTGATCTATTTTCTTAAAGTGAATTTTATGCTTTCAGTTTTACTTTCTTTAGCAAGCATCTTACAATGGTATTAGAGCCTCAATCTTTCCATCCTATGGGTCTTTGTATTTACAGATCGACATCGAATTAGAGTAAAGGAGGATGGATTGGCAACCTAAATTCTTACCCAGGGTAGAGGACATAGACCCTATTCAAGAGTTGTTGCTAAAGGCATGAGAAAAGCTAGAAGAGTATGCATCTAAAGTCCCCAAAATTTTGGACCAATACCAAATTTTTCTGATCATGCAAAGGTTTGTGTTCCCCTTGATGTGTACTTGAAGGCACTTGAGTGCCACTATCCCTAAAAAAGAGGACTATATGACTACATAAGGCGGAAGAAGACAGAAGAAGTTTCAAAAACTAACAAGGAACGGATTAAAGGATCATAACCAAAAGAATCATTCTTGAAACAAGGAGATACCCTATAGAATAGGATGAAAATCCAAAACCACAAGTCATCATGTATAACAAGAACAAGAGGAACCCTATAAGCAATTCAAAGATGAAGACTGCCTATTGAATCCTAATGATGGGGTGTATCAAGTGAAAATCGAGGAAGCAAAGGTAGAAAAGACTCCATTTGTTAAGGCATCACTAGTTTCAAGTGATATCCAAGAAGCAGCTAGTCAAGCTTTAGGTATGGAAGTAATTGAACTAGGTGATGATGTTATTGGTTAGACACTAGGGTGAAGAATGATGTGTTCAAGAATACCCTCATGAGGAGAAATTGCATGTTTATCGTGAAAGAAATAATGACATGGGGATGATAAAGATTGTAATTGAAATAAGAGAAGGAAACTCCAAAATGGTTGATCAAGAAACCTTTGAGTTCCTTTGCTCCAAGATTAACGAGTTTGTTGAGAAGGAAATTCTTGGTTTGCAGATGACGAGTCTAGGAGAGTTGATTGAGGAAGACACTACACTTAAGCATGAAGCAACAAGGAAGGAAAAGTTGGAGGTGGTTGAAGGCACTAAGGAGATGCTCGATAACTGTTCTGATTTTCTGATTTGGAACAGCCTTTGGATTTTTCTCAGCCTTGAGTGGAACATCCATAAGAGATACATCCATCCCCTAGTGTCTGCGGAATGTGATGACATGGGATCCACAAATTGACATGTTTGCTACACTATTCCTGTGGAATCATGACACAAGTATTGGCTTGTCGATATTCACATCAGAGATGAGCAGGTGAGGTTTGGGATACAAATGCCATATCCTTCATCAATTATTGGTTGTCTCAGCATTCACGGAAATGAGCTTGCAATTTCTTGAGGGCAAGCGATTTCTGGGACGGGAGAACTATCATGTCCCCAATTGGGACCTATCTCCTATTGTGTGGGAAAAAGCATTTTTTAATGCTAATTTAAAATAATATTAATATAATAATTAAATATTGAATATTAAGTAATAAATTTATATTATTAATAATAACATTTAATTTAATTTCTTTATGGCCGACATGTTTCCTATTGGCGCTAAAGGTTAATATTTGTAATTTAATCTGTTGGTCGATATGTTGGTTGGCAATGGTATTTATGTTGGGTCTTCCACCTTGGAGGATAATCATGAATGAAGGCATAGTCCAGTCATCTTGTAGGGAAGAAAACCTCTATAGGGGCACGTTTTGGTCAAGTTTGAGGAATTCAAAATTAGGTGATATCTAGAGGAGTGATATCAACGATACTTGTGGTCGAGCTCAAGCTATGGACACAACTGTTCCTACAACGCCTTGTTCTTCAAGTCCCCAGATTCCATGAAATAGTGATTGTCCTTGATCAATAATTGTGTAAATCTTGGTAAGACTTCCAACACAAGCATAGCAGCTAATCATTCTCAGATCGATGGGTAGTTTCTAGACACATGACATCATTTTCAGGAGCGCCTTTAGGTCATCAATCATCCCACACACTTTGGATGCCATCAAACAACATTCTCTAAACCTCTCGAGTGTGGC
>VDFB02048130.1:0-63091 GCA_007258455.2 Sequoia sempervirens
ACTCTAACCAAGAATGTGTCCAAGATGGACGAGCATATGGTCAGAGGATCTCTACCACTACAAATGCCAAAAGTAAACTCAACACCCAGAATGTGCTTTCAAACCCGAAGTGGGAATGGAGCTACCATAGGGTGGAGATGCTAAGAACTACCATGCAATTCAAATGTAAATAGGCGGCAAGCCAGCCTCTTCCACTTATCCAGTGGGTATTATAAAGCATGAAGGGAAGATAAGAAGAATGCTGACAGTACTACTGTTCAGCTTACTATATGATAGAAAATGCCTGCCAGGAGCATAAGATAAGAAGGTCTAACAATGCTGCAATAAAGTTTAATGTCTTCTCAATGCTCACAGTGACTTCCCTCCCAAACCCAACTCAAATGATGGACTTTAAGTGTACTGATATAACTGATCATGGACTGAAATTACTTAACCAGCAAAACATAACCCAATTGAAAAGCTCACAACTCACTCATTTCTTAACCAAAGGACCTCAAATCAAATGCATTACCTCCCTAAGATGAAGGCGTCCAAGTTACATCAAAGAACCCACTCAAAAAGCTTGATATTAATTTTTACACGCATTCCAAAACTGCTCCAGAGATGGTACGGCCCTAAGAGGGGCGACTTGCTATAGATAAAATCATAGAGACCTAAGAAAAATCTGCAAACTTGTATAAAGGGGCACCCCAAGAGGTTAGACAAATATATGCAATACCCAGAACCAAAATATTTTTATTTTCAAATGTATGAATGAAACTACAGATCAGCCATGATATCAGCAACTCCAGATTTTTGATATAATATGCTAGAAACTGAACTAAAATGCAAGCAAATGCTACAAAGCAAACCTCACTACAAAAATCCACTCAACTACAACTATCTCATCACTAGTTGCTATCTTTCAAGCAAGAAGCAATGCCAAAGCTAGGAGGCATACATTCCTCGAAGCAGTCCCAATACCATTTCGGCAACATAACATTAGCATAGACAAAAGATGATAAATGAAGTCCCAAGGCTCCCTTTTATAACTTTGAGAAGGCCCTCCAGAAGCTTCTAGAAAACAAACCCTAATTTCAAATTTGAATTGACTCCTTTTCCCTCCAGTTTGGGCGCCCCCTTTCATAATGTTCAATCTTGCCTTTATTAAAAATCCCCTCTTCATAAAATGGTGTCCCTTTCTCCAAGAAGTATTTTTGACTTTAGAAATATCAAAATAATTCCCCATGAGATGACCACCCTCAAAGTCCCCCTTTTTAAAACAACTTAAAGTCATATTACTAGGACAAGGGGTTATTTTATAAAATAAAACATTATTAACTTTAAATGACTTATTTCTCCAAAATGAACCCCTGAAGCCAAAAATCAGAATTACCCAATGAACTGCAAGTGAAGGAAAGTTGACTGAGCTGGTGCTGACTGGACCACTGCTAAATATAGAATTTACTAAAAATAGTAAATTCAAGAAGTTGCTCAGAATGCAATGCATGCACCACCATTGCGAAGCTCTCTGAAAACCCAGAAAGAATCCGCAATCCAAAATCCCAAACTCCAGGATGTAGCTGTTATAACTTACTAAAAATAGTAAGTCCGGAAAGGTTGCCCGACGCGGTTGCAAGTCATACCTTTGCGAAGCTCTCTGAAAACCCAGAAGGAATCCAGAATCCAAACACCAAAACTCCAACAAGCAGAACCCTAAATCTTCAAGAGAACCCACCAAACAGTCGGAAACCCTAATTCTACCTCTGACTAGCCTACAGCACCCCGGGGATAGGCCATCAATCACTGAGAAGTGCAGTGCTAAAAATGGGGACATTACATCTAGAGATCGTCTTAATTTCATTAATTATATAAACGCACTCTGTTACAACTTACACCCATGAATTTTTTTTGGAAAAGCAAGTTCTTTTTAAAATCTGATCACACCTAGCTGAAATAGGGCCTACCTGTTAAGGTTATGAGTAGTATATGTAATGTAGTAAAATCATTGTTTAAATACATTCATTCACACTTATCAACATACTAAAGGCCATGAACAGTAGATTCGGCATTCAAGGAGTAGAAATAGGCATTTGTTTCCCTTACCAGAAGAGACAAACAGCAGAATAACATGCAACTTCTGCAGCTAATGGCAAGTGGCAAGGTAGCAAACATAACTGAATGTTCTGCCCAAAGTAAAGTGGCTTAAATGAACAAAAATTCTGCCTAACCCAGAATTTGCACAAGACTTGTCATATTTCACCTGAAGTTTCAACTTGGTAACAAAAAGATGACTGTAAGTGATCTAATATCTGCCTGGCAGCATTTAAAAGGTGCCACAAGTAGGAGAGATCTCCACCAAATTGCATGTATTTTAAGTTGGATGTAGCTCACTGGCCAGTTTCCTGCATTATGCATTTAAAATTCTCTATGATTTCTGACTCACGTTTCTTTGCTATGGATATCTTTAGCAAAAGCAAATACATAGTTCAAAAAGTATGAAGAAACAGCATTTATGTTATTTACAGCAATATATATAGGTAGGGTGTACATATAATAGTCTGGAGGTCTTATGTTTCTTAGAGTGGTGGTATTAGAATTGGTCATGGCAGGAACAATTCCAGTTGAGCATCATAGAATATTTGGGCAAAATTTTGTGATAGCTGCTATTTGACAGTTCCCTATTTTGTTTGATGATGGACTGTTTCAAGTTGTACTTACCATAGCAGCAAAAATTGGTCTCAGGAATAAATCAGCATTCAAGAAATTGCAATTTAATAAGGAAAACATCAGGTTATGGTTAGGTTTTGGGGATAAGAAATAAAAAAATTGTGATTAAAAACTATGTTTTAATGTTGAAAAAATTGCCCAAACACCTCAAAAATTGGTCAAACGCAGTGATTAATTGATCAAACTCAAGATTAATCACGATCCAAGCGAGTTTATTCAACTTGTTTCAAGTAAAAATTGACTAAAAATCATGCCATCCAATTCAAAGGTAAATACTAAAACTCATAACTTTTTCAGTCAAAAAATTGCCATGGAGCCCTTGTTGATGAATTGTAGCTTAGGTCAGATATAAGCGATGATTGCTATAAAGCATCATCATCGCTTATATAAGATCTAATGCTCTTCATGTTTATATTTCCAGAAATAAGTAAAATAATCGAATTTTATAAAGCATGTATAAAATCGAAATTATCTAAATGATGTTCTGAATTCGCTTTGATTAAAATTCGGGATTCTTGTATTACATCCGCCATGCGTAAGGGTGTGTCCATTAGTTAAGTTTGTTTAACCGAATGATCATCGGCTGTGAGAGGAACCCGCGCCCTAAGGGACACATCCCTTGAGCGGATGTGTCTCCACATGTGGAGACACGTCCTCTCAAGAGACGCATCCCTTGGAGGCGGGTCTCCTAACATATAAAAGATGATTCCAATCTTAATATGCAGACATCGAAATCATTAATGTTCTGCAATCAGCACATTTAGTATAAATCTAGAAATCGAAAATCTGTCTTAAAATCTTAGTAGAATTCTGGAAACTTAGAATCTTTTTAGAACCCTTAGTCTCTCATTTTGATAGAAGATTTGACTACATTTACAGCCCTGTTCATGATTAATTGCAATTTATTGAGATTTTTTCAGTCGTTGATTGCTATTTACAGCTCTTCATTTATATAATACACACACACACACACATTTTTTAAATAAAAAAGCAATTAAAGAAGCATTTAAAGCTTCTTACCTCATTAAATATCCATTCAGCCACACCCTTTTTCCGTAGAATATTGAGGTACTGAAATGTATATTTAACTATTTCTTCCATGTGTCCTGCAATGAAAACAATAAAGAACGAGATTATACATACAGTTCCTCTAAGAGTCTAATCACACAACAATAAAGAAGGGCAATCAAAACATATCCTGCACACAAACAAAATCCTTTAACTTCTACTTAGTAATGCTATATTATGGGATAAAAGTCTGATGCTCTACTTATTTGACTAATCTGTGAATAATCAGAAATGTGAAATCACAGATAAATGAAAACACTTCTCATGCACATGGGCATCAGATTCTCAACACGAGTTGGATGAATCATCAGCAGGTAAAATGGTTTTACCTTGCCCAGCATCTGTAAGATCTATCATAATTCCAAAGAATCCATATTCAAAGCTACTTTCTGTTTCACCTGCACTTAAGCTGGTTGCCCATCCTGTAATGATTCAAAATGATTAGATATTTCCAATGATACTAAATCTATCCTTGAAATCTGGTACCTTGCAATATTAAGATTAGATGCAAAATGGCATGACACAGTTGTGTCAGGTATTTGTTTCTGAACCCAAAAGTATGAGAACAATTACACAGAGGATATAAAATTTGGAATCTAGATGCATACGGGAAGTACATCTTGAGTAAAAATTCAAAGAAAGCCTCAATAAATGTAGTTTGATTCATATATAAAATCTGAAATTTTCCAGATACCAAATATAGGCCTACAGAACATTGTATATAGTTGATTTAATTCTTGTGCTGAATAGCAAACTACAATAAAAGTTTACCACCTAAAAGAGTCAACTAGCTAGTTATAACCTCTTTCTGTAAGAATATACCATTATTTTCACAATCTACTGCTCTGGCATGTTTGACAATAAGCGAATAGCATTTGTATTGACATGTCAGAATTTCAATCAGATGAACAAAATCCTATAATTTATTAGTTGGTTTTCCTCAAGACTCATTTTTACCTATGCAATAATCCCTTATCGATTCTTAAAAAAAAAGCTTCTGTGCACTATCCCTAATTGGCTATTAAATGAAGTTTGAATACAAATAATTTGTCAAACAGTTCATTCCAAAAAAACAAAAATTTAAAATATATTCCTATATAGATAGGAAAAATTGGATAAAATAAAAGAAAATACACCCACATAAGAAAAAGTTAATTATTTAAGATGGAGAAACACTCTCAGTGAAAACAAATGGTGGTTGATCTGGATTAAATGGAGATGATGATTGCGATTTGGTTGAATGGAAATGTAGCTTTAGAGTCTATTCCTTCCATTATTTTTGAGCTCATCCAAAATTGTTGTTTATGCCAGGCTTATCCCCTCCCACCATTTTTTTCTGGGCTGGTTTCTTACTGTCATTTCTGTCAGAAGCTTATTTTCTTCAGGCGTTTCAACCATCGCTTTAGCTTCTCTATATCTAGTACCATTGAAGCCCATTTGGAAAATTCAAAGGAATTTTTGTTGCAAGTAGCACAAGCATTCTTCAAATTTTCTCTTGTAGCTTAGAATGTAATAAAAAAACAAAGAAAAGGAGAGATTAGTATCATATATTAAAATAAATTCCACCTGCCCTTGGCAATGACAGTAGCCAGGAACCTCTTGCTCTATCACTTAACTGCAAAGACTAAGATCTACAAGGAGAAATACATGGGCAACAACTCCATTCACCATATACTCGTGAAGTAGAAAATAGAACTCTCAACAATATCCAAGCATATCAGAAACAGTCAAAAATATCTGCAACAAGGCTTATCCAGGACAATAGTGAAAGCAAAAATGTCACTCTAAGAGACCATTTGGAATGGCTACTCGCCACTGGAGACCAAAGAAAATGATAACACACAAACTACAAAACCAAGGTCTAATCTACGTCTTCAATTATATCCACCAAGATTGGTGGGGATGTATTGCAATAGAACATGCAATTGATGAGAATTCATGGAAGAATTTTCAGACCAGATTCAAAGATTGAGTGATCAAATGACCACTTCACTCTCCTACAAACCTAACAAAATAGTTTGATGTGCTGCCCCCATAGGGAATTTTACAGTTATTTCCACATATATGAACTCTTCCCAAAATAAAACTGCCAAAGTAGCAAAATGAAGTAACCTATCATTGATAATCAGATGGCCTAAACTAAGACACTTTTCATGGCTCATGTAACATAGTAAATTCTGAGCATTGACCAACTTCATAAAAGATGGTGTAATGGCCTAATTATTTTAGCAAAAAACAGACATGATTCAAAATGTCAAAAACAATCCACCAATTATTCAAATTTCATATAATTCCCTATGCCTAATAGATACAAACCACTCTCCCATTAGTGAGAGTGATCTCTAAGACTAATGGAAGAGATGAAAAATAGAAAGTCCCTTTGTAGGGTAGGAATATTAAATTTGATATAGCTTCTTGTTGGCAAATGGTCAGCGCTCCCCTCTGGATTCGTGACATGGCTTAACCGCCTCTGTGGATCCATTAACTCTAGCGGTTGTATCGGGCGTTAACAAGTCGATCTTTTGGTGCAACGGCAACCATGGGGCCAACAACTAGTATCAAAGCCAAAGATTATGGGTTTGAATCCTCTCGGGTAACGCTGAGGGGGAGATTGTTGGCAAATGGTCAGCACTCCCCTTGGGGTTTGTGGCATGGCTTAACCACCTCACGTGGATCCGTTAACTCTGGTGTTTGTATCCCGCATTAACAAGTCAATCTTTTGGTGCAATGGCAACCATGGGGCCAACATTTCTCACAGTCATGCTGGTCCAACAGGTGCTTGATATGTGTTCCAAGACAACTCAAGTGCTTTTGTGATTAGACGTTTAGGCAACTTGGGAAACAATGAAGATGAATGGGAGGCACTCTTGGCTACTACAATTTTTGTGTATTTTAAAGGTTTTCACAATATTATAATGGAGGATGATTCTTTAAGTTGCTATCAATTCTTTGAAGAAAGCGCATTGTCCTAATTGGAAGCTACGCTCTATTTTGGAAGAATTTTTCATTTGGAAAAACAGAATTGCTTCTATTGAGGTGGCACATTGCTATAGGAAGCAAAATAAAATGGCAGATCTAATAGCCAGTAAAGGAGTGGGCATTCTAAAGTCTCCTCCCTAGAACGTATTGAGATAACAGATTGGGATGATCTTTCAAAATTTATTGAAGAAGATAGATTGTGATTATTTGTTGTATTCATCGGTCTCGTATGATGTTAATTATTTCTCTTTATGCATCTTTTGTGTTAAGCGGTGGTAGAATTTGGTGTGATGGTTTTGAATGTGTATGGGATTGAAAAAATGAAGGTTTATGTGGTTTATGTGATCTTTATTGTTATCTCTGCTTTATAGTGGACATTGCCTTGTTTGTGGACACCCTCTATCTACTTTTCTCATGCACATTTTGTGTTGGTTGTTATTGTTTAATGTTGCATATGTGGTGTGTGTGGCTGGCTTCTGGTGTATTTTTCATAGCTAGCAAAGATTTTTGCTAACCTAGGGAGCCCCCTTTGCAAAGGGAGTGTGATTAGCCATAGACTGAAAAAACAATTCAATTGCTTCAGCCCATCCATGATGAAGATAGCAAAATCTATTATGTGCTTTGATGGTATAGCAGATAATGGCATGCTTCACTTCCATGCATCTATTCTAACAGACTTCAAGGCAAAACTGGCAACAACAGTTCAAGCTAAAAATCACAATTTTACCTACAAAACTTGCAATTTTTTGAGAAAAACTTGCCCAAATCACTATAAATCTTTTTTTTTACTTGCAATCTAAGTTACCGATTCGTTTTTGGATTCGGGTACAGGTACGAGAATCCGGTACGGGATTCGGCCAAAAAAAAATTTTGGGGTTGAGTACGGCTTGGGTACGGCAATACAAAAAACATATAAAAATCAGAAATATATACATATTTGCAGCAGTAATTAAGTTCAGAATACACCACCATATTAATAGTCTAATAACATAGCAAAAATACATCACCACTTTCATAGTCACTAAGTCAAATATTAAAATATTAGTGATTACTCGATTGTCATGATATAATATTATAAATTAAAGTTCAAACATAAAATGTCAAACGTTTACAATCAGCCATTATTGATCATTGATCAATCTGAATCATATGGGTCATCATTATCAAACAAACTAGCATTATTAGATGCTACATTTTGCATAGAACCACAAATAGCATTCGTGGCACTCGCACAAGCACTGCCACTAGCAGTAGCAGTAGCACTGACACTACCACTCTCACGATCAGTAGCTGCTCCAGGCTCATACTCATCGTCAATATCAAGTGCAGCTAAGTGACTTGTGGAAGCATCCAAGTCAAGCTGCTCTGGCTCAATATCCCACCTCCTTGTGTCTCCTTCTTTGTAGGAACTTTGCTTGTGTGTAAGGAGGCGCAAGTTTGAATGCACATACACCAAGTCCTCTACCTTTTTTGAATGCAGCCTATTGCGTTTTATTGAGTGGATGAAGGAGTATGTGCTCCAATTCCTCTCTGAAGAAGATGAACTAGCAACCTATTAAGAGTCAAGACCAAATTAAATAGTTAAGAGTTACAAAATTTAACTAAGCAAAATTATTAATTAATATAAAATTTAAAAATTAAAAATTAAAATTAAAATTACAAAATATAAAACTTACTTGGGATAAGATTTTTATTGCAATTGGTTGGATGTGCATGTATTCTTGCCCATGGAAGTACCACCAACTATGACCATCTACCCTGTACTTGTCTCGAAGAGCATCAAGATTCTGAGCAACACTACCGGAGCATGCAAAAGCCATGAACTCAGCCCTCACTCGATCACGTTGGTCACGATCAGTGAAGAGTCTCCGAATTGCTGCCTTGTACCCTTGAGCCACTTCAACATCCCTATATGGAGCAACTCTTGATGTAACAAAAAAGAAGCTCAGGACTATAATATTTGGGACTCAATGCAAAAGCAAGAAGATGCAATGGAGTGGTCATTTTGTTCCATCTATCAACCATGATTTCCTGTAGCTCTTTGAAGAACTTTTCATCAGGATCTTCCTCTTTTGCATTGATGATGGTTTTCATCTTCTCAATCATTGAGTCGATACCATCATATACTTCTCCCAAACAAGGTCTATCCATGTCTATGTAACGGATCATGCTCAGTATAGGCTCAGTGAAACTGACCAAGTACTCAACACAATCCCACCAACAATCATCTAGGATCCTTTGCCTGATCCTATTTTCCCTTTCACTGCTAGATTGCTTCCATATGGCCCAATTAGGGCTGATTACCATGGCACAAAGTGCCTCACGAACCTTTATAAGTCATCTCAACACAATTGTGTTGGAGGCAAAACGGGTCTCTGCAACCTGTTTGGAAATCAAAATTAAAATTAAAATGTAATTTAAATTTACAAAATCAAAATTTAAAATTAAAAGAAAACTAAAAATTTAAGAATATTGAGAATTAACTTACCTTCAACAATTCCAATTTTGAGAATTGTCTAAATATTCCTTGTGTTATATGGTGGTTGGTGACAAACATTTGGATGTCTTCGCCCTCAGCATACACTTGTTTGATCCACTCAATTTTGGATCCAATTTTTTGTAGCATTAGATTGAGGGAGTGGACAGCACAAGGTGTCCAAAAAATGTGTGGATACTTTCTCTCAAATAACCTTAGCTTGTCTAATTTTGGCATTGTCGGTTTACAACAGCTATTTTGTTGGCCACTAACTATTGGCAGCAAAGCATGTTAGCAATAAATGGACCATCTTTTCACACATCCCTCACAATCCACTACTCTCAAAACGGTGCCCCTTTGGGAACCGCGGCAATAACATTGTCGATAGGCGTTTTTTGCATCTTTCCATCCATCGAAGCGGTAATTCACCCTGTTTCGATCCACGAATCCCTTATGGGCTTCAAAGAGTTCGCTACATGTTTCACCTCTTCATCTAATAAGGTGCAACATACCTTCTCAAAACTTGGGCCCTTATACCCCTTTGGAGCCTCATTAATAGATTTCACCATTTTTGCCAATATGGTGGAAGGCGAACAGCGTTGAATGCCAATCCATTTGGCGCGGAGCGCATCTTGCTGGCAATGGCGCGTCAAGCGATACCAGCTCATTACGGGGAAAGATAATGAAACTTCCATGGTCCCAACCGATCCTTTTATTTAATGAGGGCACAGTTTGCTCTTGAGGGATGTTCATAAATGGATGGCTTTCTGTAGGTGGAATATAAGTAGGTGGTGTAGGGGGTTTCATGGATTGAGATCCTTTCCTCAAAGGATGGCTTTTTTTAAGACTAACAGCTTTTTGATCTGCTTTTTCTTGCTCAGCAATATATTTCAACACTATGTCATCTGCAAGGCCTTTGCCATCACCTTCTGGAGGTCTCGGACAAGGTTTGATGCCAATATCAGGGATCCTACACAAGTGGGCTTTCACTCAACTGTATGAGCTCGTGTATTGAATTTTGCAATGACCACAAATCCAAATAAATACTCCACCACCTGGACATTGTTGAACCATTTCTACATATTTCCAAAGGGGAGAGGTTGCATTTATTTTGAAACGAGATTGGCCTGAGTTAGAAGCATATGCCATTGTAATACCTAAGGGCCAAGGCACAACAGATTGAAATAATTTTGGTATTGAAATTTGAAACTAAAAAACTTAAAAGAATGAGAACAATCAACAAAAGTAAAACAATAAAAACAAAACAAAATAGTTCATTTGTTAAACTTAAAAAAAATGTAAGAAAAAAATCAAAGAACTTCAAAGAAACCTACCTCTTTTGAACAAATCTTGCTCTACAATCTTCTTGAATCTTGGCAAACACTTGCAAGTGCTTAGGAATAGCACAACAATCAACCTTGAACAACCAACGATCAGCCTTCAAGTCTATTCGAGCTTGTGCAAGCAAGAGAGCAAGTTCAGCAATGGAGGCAAAAAAACTCGTTTTTCATTCACAAATTGTTAAATGAGATTGTTTTTACCTATTTAGTGTGTTTGGAGGTCGAAATTAGGGTTGCAATGAATATTAAAATGTTTAGAAGTCAACATCCGGTCAAAAAAAAATAAAAAATGATTTAAAAAACACGTTTTTATGCGGACTGGGCGTTTTGATGTGAAAAAACGTCGCAGATTCTGCTCGGATTCGTCGCGCCGTATCCTGGACAAATCCACAGTGAAGCCACGAATCTGAAACGTATCCACAGTGCCATTTTCGAATCCTAGCCGAATTTGTGGCATACCGAATCCAAATCGCGAATCTGAATCGTATCGTATCGTATCTGGAGGCTTATATTGACGAATCGGTAACTTAGCTTGCAATTAAAAAAGATCATTGTTTTAACCATTTTGGACAAATGACTAGTGATATAGGGCGTGTGATTTGGGATGCAAATCTATAGGTCTTCATCAATATTTTTTTATGAATTTATGGCACATGATTGGCGATGCCATTTATAATTTATTTTGCTTGAAATAAGAAATGTTATAATCCTTTTTGCAAGTTCAAACAACTTGCAGGCTATGAATTTATTTTTCACAATTTAATATCCTTTCATTCCTTTCTGTGCTAGAGTCTAAACATGTTGAATTTTCACAGTTATAATTCATGCCAGCAAGTCATTTAAACTTGCAATATGAACAAAATGTCAATTAAACCACCTATAAGCTTTGAACTTTCATGATTATAATTGTGAAAATTCAATCCTACAAGTTGTTTAAACTAGCAATATGAACAAAATTTCGTTTAAATGACCTGCATACTTGGATTTCACAATAATAACTATGAAATTCAAGCTTGCAGGTCATTTAAATTTGCAATATGAACAAAATTTCAGAAATTCATATAAATTTCACAACCAACATTCTATTAAATGACCTACAAGCTTGGATTTTCACAATTATAAGTGTGAAAATTCAAGCCCCGCCAACAAGTTTTATGGCAACTAACTCGTTGGGCTTTCTAACTAGCAAATTTTGCAAATAATAACCGGCAACTTTTGCAATTCTCCATAAGATTGATACAACAGCCAACAAGATTTTTGTTACGTTTCCTATATATCAATAAATTATTAATTTTTATCAAAACAATGTAACATAACTAACCTAAACCTTTGTTATAGGGTTCATGCATCTGAGGGGCAGGTTCGGGTTTGGTTCGAACCTGGTTCTGGTTCTAGGCCGGTACGCCTGTGGGTGTTGCCAGGGTTCTGATTTTTTGGGCCTGGTTCATCTAGGTCAAACTCAGGTGAACCCAATTCGAACCCAACCGAACCCAAGCAGAACCCATGGCCCAAGCGACATGACAACTGTTTTCTCTCATTGACTTTGACCAGCGCCTAATGGAACCCTAAAAGTGAGCTCTTAATCACAATAAACACCAAAAGAACTTGGTAAAGCATAATAAATTGCTCTCAAAAAGAACAGAGAACTTAGTATATGTGCATTCCAACTTGCGTCTCCTTTCACACAAACAACATGACTACAAGGAAGGGGAGACGAAGTTGTGGGATATAGAGCCAAAGCATACTAACTTGGATGCTTCCACTTCCCACCATATTGCATTTGAGGAGTCCGATAGCCAGAATGAGCACAATACTAGTGCTAATGATAGTGCCACTGACACTGCTTGTGATTCATCTAGTCTTCCTACATCATCTAATGTCAATGTTGGCAATGATATTGATGATTTAGATAATCCATTTGATAATTAAAAGTGTTGTAATATTGAACTTGAAGTTTGGACGATGAATATTTATCATACATGTTTTAAATGGCATTCAAGTTTAAGGTGGTTTTGTTGTTTATATGATGTTATGTGATATTCTAATCCTAATTCATGCTTCTAGGCTGTATATATATATATATGTTTTTTGTACTAACGAAACCAAACCCCAAAAAATAACTTATCCGAACCCGAACCCAAACCAGTACTAGAACCGGCAACTTAGACCTAAAGACGACCAATAAGAGAAATTAATTTTATGCATGCCTCCTCTAGTACAATGTTGCAATACGATTGACCGTAGATTTCTACAATAAATAGTTAAATATAACAGCTAAGGAAAATTAAAAGTTGAACATGGAAGTTAAGCTGTCATAGTACACAAAATATAAAAGAAAAAGCAAGCACTCAAATCTACATTTTGATAGTGTGTTTTCAATAATTGGTTATAATGATTTGAGTATGATAAAGCAAAACCAAAACTCGCTTGAGCTTATTTCTTGGTAATATCATGTAGGTTAACAATGTTTCCGAAGATTGTACACAGCAGGTACAGATTAGATGAACTAAAGAATATTCGGTATAGCTCACCCAAGCTCTTCAAAAGGCAAAACAAGGAACCATCTGCTTCATGCCCAATTAAGTGGCCAAGGTACCTTGAGGGAGCTTCCTTATAATTTTTAATTTCAGGAGTGATAGGCCATAAAATAGCCAATGTATGGCCCTCTTTGACAGGAACAGTCTTGACCAGAATCTGCAAAACCATAGTTCAATTGGACAACATCAGATAAAATATTACAATGCACCATAGGAATTAAATTTCATACTGCAATTTGATTAGAATCATCATAATATTGAGCTATTATGAAAAGTTTGGCATTTTTTTCAACCATACTAATAATGCATCAAATCTTCCTGGCCGCTAGAATTTTTTATGCGAGTTACCTGTAAGTGCTCTGAATGACAAGGCTGACCAGCAAAATGAGGACGATTCTGTTGAGTATTCTTAATTCCACTAAATTTTACTTGAACCAGCTTTTCAAGTTCCTCAATGGTTTCTGAAATTTTTTTTGCAAGATGCATCTTTTATTGTTAAGAAGCTAGCTTAAGCAACAGAGATCTTAGTTGTAATGCATACTAGATATCAAACCTCATATTATCAAAATCATCTCATAAAAAAGACAAAATAAAGAATGCTTACCTTTACCATAGATAACAAGGTGCATAAGATTTGAAGAATAATGTCTTTCATAAAATTTAATTAGCTCTTCTCTGATATCTATCCCTTTTGCCGTAGGCCTTGCATCCAAAGTATCCTTGTTTCCTGAGTTGAATGGATTGTTAATTTTCAAAACAACCTAGCAAACATAAAAGTTAAAAACCTAACAAACCACAAAAATGTCATTAGACTATAACTTACATACTCTTCTCCCAAAAAAAATTGAATCAACACACAATCAACAGAAAAAGGAAAGTTATCCACAAAGACAAGCACTAAAACTTGGTGGTCATAAAACTACTAGTCCATATACACAATATTTCACAATCCAATCAGAATTTGGTGGTAATATTCCAGTGCTGGCCATACAAACAAGTTAGTCCTCAACAACAGTAGCAGCATGAATTTTGAGATATTACTAATCCTCATTTCATTAATATAAAAGGAAGAAACCATCCTCCCTCACCTTCAAACCATAAATGTAGATAAATGTTTCACAAATCTAAAAAGGTGAGAACTGCATGTCCTGAATTATAGCTAAGACGTTTAGACAGTGTTGGGTCCAAAGACCACAGCTCCACTTCCTAGAACATAATTTCACTTTCAAAGCCAAAGTTGTCAACATGAAAGTAAAACCTGCTCATCCACAAATCATGGAGGGTTGAAGGTGAACTCTATGCGAGTGAGTTCTCTCTTCTATTCTTTGAGCTCAACTTAGGCTCAGGAGGGTGTGCCTAGCGGTTTGATAAACAAAATGAAAACCAAAAATAGTGACAGCTAAACCCAATTTATTAATTCAACTTCAAATACTGTCACTGAGCTGAGAGCAGTTAGCTATCTTGACACCTCTATATAGCTGACTAGAACACCACTGCTATGAATGCAAGGTAGGGGGAATCCACATGGACCACAAGGTAAATTAATAATAACAATTTACATAAGTTTTTACCCTTTTTTATTGTAGAACTATGGGCTGCATTATTGTGATAATATCTTAAAATGATGGTTTTAATGGTTTACCTTTGATTTGATTTTGTTTGATTGAAAATGCAAGCTAGACCGATGCCAATCTAAGGGTCGCAGAGTCACAACTAACAGGGAGAGAAATGCAAGAGATAGTAAAAAATACTAACTGATGTAAGCATCCAAATACATCTAAAACAATATTACCAGTTTCACATTCTTAGTTATCCATCCATGAGCTGCACAAATTCATGTTTAAATGTGAAATGATCCATTACAAATACTCGCAACTGATTTAGAATGTTGTCTCATTCACTAAATAACAATTACACTCACAACAGAATATGTGATGAGGAAACATATCTAACAAATTAAATAAGTTTCTGAATTTGTTCATATATTGATGGAGAAATAAAACTAACAATACATGCACACATAACCTCTCTAGCAATTTGGAACTATCTCTGCCTCTCTGTAGCTAGACTGAAAACTAGTTTTACCCTTCAAGATAGAGCCTTTTGACTTTCCTTTGTGTCCCCCTCTACTCCTGCACTGTCCAATCCTTCAAAATGAGTCCCAAAACACCTTTTATCCAACTAGTGTGTACCCTAGAAGACAACACTGTAACAATTTGAAAATCAAAGGCATAGATACATTCCCTCCAAAATGGATGCCCCAAATGCTAAGGAAATCTAATGAATTAATGCAGTAGCTGGGAGATGACTTGCAATAATGGCAATTAGATGGGGTTGGATGGATAAGAATCACGCCATTACGTTTGGCACTCAGATTTTGAGAATAATTTGAATAGGTTACATTTTATGCTTCTCATTCCTATTGCATATTTCTTCTGCACTTTAAATATTTTGTTTATAGCCATTAAACTTTGGCATCCAGCTTTTGATTGGATCGAACTCCATATTTACTAGGCATTTCCCACATTCATTGGTGTTTCCTTAAAGATTTTGCTTACCTCCATTTATTTCAATGTCTCTTCCTTACAATGGCTTGTTGGAACAATTTATAAACCATATCCAATGCAAAACACAAGCCCTCCCAAATGCATCGACATTTGCAAAAGGTTCGAGACTAGGGTGAAAGGCCGACTCAAAAGGAAATGCCTACCATCGAGCACCCAAGTCTCTTCTTTACCCTTATCGGCAATCTTAAAAAAATTGTAACCATTTAAATCCTCTGTCAAACACAAACAAAACACTACCATCAATAGAGGCTTTCCAAACTAGGTTTAATGAGCTGATAGACACATAGAAATGCGCAGAACAACAAATACCTATATTTTTAGGATTTGATAAATGACATTGACATTTTCAATGTGACCTTGTAAAGCACAAAGAGGCAAAACACAAGACAAAGAATGAAAATTTCCAAAATTTTGCGTGAAACCTAATAGACAGCAAGTCAAATTTGGCAAGGTCAAATTCAAAAAAAGTCCAATGAAGAATGTAAGAATAAAAATGTTCTATTTCACTTAATGCAGTGGACAATGTTTTGAAATATTTGTAGCAGGATGATATTTAGTTATAGACTATGTTACCGAGTTCTACTAAACCCCCCTTGTGCACTCATATGGGCTCAGGCAGTGGACAATGTTTTGAAATATTTGTAGCAGGATGATATTATAGTTATAGACTATATTACTGAGTTCTACTAAACCCCCCTTATTACGCACTCATATGGGCTCAGTTCTAGGCTTGGTTTGGGGATAGGACAGCTTGGATTTCTCAAAGAGTTCACTAGAACACCAAAGCCTAAGTGAACCCAAAACCAATTCACAAGCCATCCAGCATAAAAAGTTGAAAATTTTCAGTTTTTTAAACATTTTTAAAAAGAAAAAGTTAGTACCTGATTTTGCACTAAAGTGAGAGACCCTAACCTCTTATGTCTCATTTCACAATGTCATGTCCCCAAAACCATAACATCAAAATTCGAAGTATGGGAACACGAAATCAGTATCAAATATAAATATGGAGGAATTTAAATATCAGTGTAATTATAATTATCACTGATAATATTATAATTATAATAGTCAAGAATAAGACATAAATATTAAAGATAATATAACAATTACCAAGATACAAATAATAGATATTATAATCATAATATTGTCAATACCATTATAAATATAAGTAACCTCCATTTTCATATTACAATTAATATATAAAACAACCAAAATTATAATAAAAATAATAAAGAAACTTATATGAACATAAGAATAGATATGAAACATCAAACAATAAATAAATACCTCTTTGCATATGGCAAACCACGAACTAGCAAAGAACGCTACCAAGAAATAAACCTTAATAACAGAGAACATATAATATATAATATAATTATAAGTATTGAAAATAGGCGATACATACCATATGAAAAGACAACAACAAAACTATATGGGACAAATCAGATATATGGCCTGTCTCCAAGCCGACGTTGGTAAAGGACTCTCTTTTACTTCATCAAATGCTTGGTGGCAACACTCTGACTTCCCACTGACGCCTTCTGCAACCACAATTACCAGATAACCAATACCTTTTGATCAGCTTGTTACAGAGGCGCTATAACCGATTGGACAGGATCATTGTTATGTCTTGACAAGATCATTGGGTTGATAACTATGAAGAAGCCATTATATAATTTGGAAACATCGACACTCCTCATACAAATCGGCCATAGGTTTAGGAAATGGTTTGATGCTGGTGAGGTTAAAAGGTAGCTCCCGTTAAAGACCAAAATATTAAATATTAATAGTTGTTAGTCGGACAAACTCAAACTAAAGACATCGAATTATTTCCAAAGGGCGTGGAAGATGGAAAAAGCTACGTCTCAAGCCACCCAATGTCTCTTTGCCAAGTCGCAACCCAAGAGAGGGTCACAATCCTCCAAAACATAGAATTAGACGAGCCAAAACCAAATAGAGGGGGCATCATCGTGGGAACAAGAACAAAAAATTGTAAGAAGTAGATAACATAGAAGATACAGCCGCTCAGGTGAGTAAAATCACTTAGTATTAATATTTAGCAATATCTCAATATCAGAACAGCAAACTCACCCAAGGAATATATGCTTAAATAGGCACGACTCTAGTTCTAGATTCTACATTCTATTTGCATGATTTGTTTATTAAGATTACTACAAATTCGATTCTGAAATCTATAGTGGTCACTACATTGTCTTTTAGCAATTGTATATCTTCTACAGAAAGAGATGTTGATAGGATTAACAATCTTGTAGTCATGTATAATTGTTCCTCCATTGATTTAGAATTAAATACATACATTAGATGATTAGTACAGTGCTTTCTTTGATACTAACACAATTATAATTGGCTATAATCTTAGTATGGTTCCTTTCAATGATATCATGATTGTACTGATCTAGGCCAAGATCTTTACTATGACTAAAAATGATTGAAGGTAAATGCAAATGTATTTGGATGCTTAAAGATTGTCTACCGAGTGTTTGCAAACTTACTAGGGAGGTCCTCATCCAACACTGTCTCATGTCCTCCATCACCACTCTCACCTTAGAATATTCTTTGTCAAGGAGTGCAGTGCGTAATTTATTTTCTCCAAGGGGGGTGAATGAGGTACCAACAACTGCCACATCTTTAAACATTTATTTGAAGTAGGGAGAACGTGCTACAGGGAATGGGATGGCATGAGCATAGAAAAATTTGGCAATGAAGGACTCTACCACATCTCGTGCTTGCACATTTAACATACTTAAAAGTTTATTTTGCAGCTCACTAGAAGTACTAGCCTTCCTCTTCCCTCTTGTGGAAACATGAACACCACCCGCACCACTACTACCACTACCAACACTAGGACTACCAAACATAGAGGGCATAGGTGAAGTTGAATGTGCGGATTGAGTTTGCATTGGCTGCCCCATAAGCCTTCCTTCAGCCTCCATGTGCAATCTATAACACTCTACCCTCTCAAGATCTTTTATGTCTTCACAAACCTTGACCCCATGGCCTGTATAACCCAATAGATGACAATAGACTCTTGTGTAGCTCCCATAAAATTTATCTTTACAAATGTGGCATTGCCACAATCTACTACCCCCCGTGTTTTTCCCTTTGTCTTGGTCTATACATGATGCTAATTGAAGAAGAGGTTTTTCAGGATTAAAAGGGCCTTTTGCACATTTTTTCAAATCTTCGGAAGAGATTTCATACGGATTTGTTTGAGGCTGCCCCCTTTCAACCGATCGGGTTTCTTCTCCCCTCTCAACATGCCCACTACCTTCACTACTGCTGCTCATTTTGTTTTGTTTTGGTTTTTGCAAACTGAAAATAAATAAAAAATACAAAAAATCATACATTTTATCATTTAAACTTAGAAAAAAAATGGAAAAAAAAAAAGAAAAATAATGGAAGAATAGCTTACCTCTTTGACTTCTCTTGCTGGTTGCTGCCTTAATGCTCTCCTTTTTGCCTACTAGATGCTAGTTTTTCTTCTCCAACAGCTCCTTGAAACCCTCTTCTTTCCCTTCTCACTTTGCTCTTAGCTGCAATTTGTTTTTGACAAGTTAAAATGAGGTAAAATGGCTTTCAAATGAAGTTAGCATATTAGGGTTGGGAGGGTGTGGGGTCCACATAGAAAATCATTAAAAAAAAACCTTTTTTAATTTTGGACCCCTTTTTTTTATGTTTTAAGGCTGCTGGAAAATAGGGGATGGCTGGTCGAGGGACGCCTAGGCATCCCTAGGAGGGTTGACCGTCCATTGGCCATCCCCGGTACACTTCCTCCAATCGGGGACGTTCCAAGAAAAAGGAAACTTTTTGAGGGCGCATGGGAAATGTCCACAAGGCATCCCTTGTCCCCGAAACGTCTTGGGTATGGGTACGAGGGGCAAAAGGGCAGGGGACGCGTCCCCGTGTACCACTATTTCGAAGTATAAGTTATATTTACAAGGGTTTGAAATATTAAAGTATTGCTAATCAGCTAGGGTTTGGCATCTACATTGGCTATTTATTTATCATTTCACTTTGCATAGATACTTTGAAAATTTATCAATTTCCTAAGTTTGTCCAATTGGGGACATTACATGTAGACTATGCAAGGTCCATCAATACTAGAAAATCCACATCAAGATTTGTTTTCTTTCTAGGATCTAGTTGAATTTCTTGTGGATTTAAGAAGTAAAACATAATCACTAGATCCTCCACCAAGGAAAAATATTGCATAGTTTTGGTGGAGTTGTTTTCAAAGCAATATGGTTTACACCATACACTAGTAGGAACAAGAGTACCACAGACAATGAGTGTTTCTATACTATGACAATTAGAGTATTCTATAACTTTTTTGCAATCTAGTGTTTCATTAGCACAAGAAATAAATTGATCTTCAATGCCACTTTATACACAAGCATGTTCATCAATATGATATTCAGATACAGTTTTGCACCACTAAAGATCAGCATGCAGATCTATTCACCAAATCACTTACACGTGTGAAGTTTGAGTTGTTTAGAAATTGTTTATCTTACACTCTTAAAGACTATGATGTGTTCAAGGTGAAAATGTTAGATTCATTAATTACTACGTGATAGAATAAACATCATAGGAAATAGGTAGGTTGCTAAGCTAGGTTTTCAACATTCACTAGTGCTGCTCCATATATTGTTGGATTGTTCACATAGCATAGTTTGTTATTGTCAACCTTAGGTGGTAGATAGTTTAATGTAACCATATTTTGGCTACACGTTGAATAGTCTAAGAATGTCACAAACCTAGCTAATCAATTTAATGGGATTACTCCTTTATCGATTCCAGCATATCTCACCAGTGTCAGATGGCTAAACCCTTGGGTCCCAATTGATTATTAAGGCACTTGAACTGCTAATATAATTTGGCATGGTAAAATCTGAAGGCTTACCATGAAGAATTTGAAAAATAAGCTGCCTCATTCATTTAATGCATTGAACAATTTTTCATAGCAAAAAAATACGATGATTTTAGATTCAGTGTTTAAAAGAAAGTCCAAGATGCTGCTAAGACAAGAAACAAATAAAGAGAACCACAATGTAGACAGAAACAGCAGCAGATATTCTTAGATATTGATAATCCTAATTTCATTAACATATAAGGTAGAAATCATAGTTGAAAAACTTGGACTCGGCAATAACTCAGCAAGCGCAAAAAACTTAAAAACTCAGGACTCAGCAAAAACTCAGGGAATAACTTGGCAATAGCTAGAAAATTTTACCAAACATTTTAAAATATATAAATCTTAAAAATATTCTTTAATAACACACATATTACTAATTTTGTAGATCATATTGTTGATTTCCATCGTATATAAATCAAAAGTAGAGTTTAATACATATCATAGACCAAAAATTGAGTTCAATCTATAAATGAGTTACAATGCCACTTTCACTAGCCATGTCATATGTAGAATTTGCCTTATCTAACAATATTTTTGGCAAGTTGTGCAATAATAACATCTAAGTTACCACACTCAAGAGTTATATTTCAAATTTTCAAGTCGTCATCACCCCCTTATTGTAATCAATTTTCTTTTTCAACAAGAGATCCTAATAACTAATGGGGATTTGGAAATGGAGATACCAATGGGGTTGAGGAGTAGTGCCCCTCATGGGGGTTTGGGGGCAGTGCCTCCAATGGGGTCAAGCGGCAGCAGCCCTTGTGGGGGTTTGGGGGCAATCCCCCCAACCGGGTCAAGGGGCAGTGCCCCTTGTGGGGGTTTGGGGGGCAACATCCCCAACGAGGTCGAGGGGCAGCATCCCTCATGGGGTCCGGGGACAACGCCTTGGGCGCGCTCCTTGTCGCAATACGAGGGGTGGATCCTCTGCCACCAAGCCCAAATTAAGGCCTTTGAAACCACACAAACCTTCGTTGCTAGTCGCCATGTCGCCACATGCCCTAAGTCGCCAACTACATGTGAAAATGAAGTACAAATCGTGCTTTTTTTAAATTGCAGGCAAGAAAAACAAATTATATAGGTTTCGACGAGTTTTTGACAAAAAACTTGAGCTTTTTTCCATTGACTCACGAGTTTTTCGCAGAAAAATCACCACGATTTTTTGGGTGAGTAACTCGCCTAGCCTTTTGGCTCGTGAGTTTTGCAGCAGGGGTAGAAATTATTGAGCTCCGTTCAGAACCATAAATGCATATAAATATTTCACAAATGTAAGAAGGCTAAACTTTTGTGTCCCATCTAGCACTAAGACATTTGCACTACAATCTAGTTTGGTGTGGTCAAATCTGAACAGTTGCTATAAGATAAATTGCAAACAGAAGGCATTTATCACAAAGAGGTTTGGGTGTCAATAAATCTGAAAGCAAATTGTCAAAAAGTCAGAAAACAAAAGTCGGAATTTTAAAAATAGAATAAAAACTAAAAGGCATTAAACATTTTAAAGATATCTATTTTGTCAGGATTTATCGCCATGACTTCTGGATGAAAATAAATGGATTGGAAAGAAAAAGAACAACTTGCAGATTACAGTAACAATATGGTTCAGCTTTAGTTCGGGCATTCTTAGAAATATTCTTAGAAGAGTCATGAATCATTTTAACTGCAGAAACAAAGACTTTAACAATAACAGTAACTTTCATTAGTCACAACGGGCTCGTCTGCATACACATTGTATATGGCGATATTTCTCTATCAACATTTTCCTCAAGTTAATAGAACATGTAAAACTATCCAAAAGAATTATCATAAAAGATACTAACAAAGGTTGTAAATTTTTAACAATGACAGTAACTTTCATTGGTCACAACAGGCTTGTATGCATGCACATTGTATCTGTAGATGTTTCTTTATCAACATTTTCCTCAAATTAACAGAATATGTAAAACTAGGCAAAAGAAAATCATAAAAGATATTACCTACCTCTATTGCAACAAAAATAGAAATTAATGTCATCCAAACATAAGATTATAAAACATATTCCTTCAACTACATTCAACTAATAAAACTGACACCTCAGTAAAAGAATAACAGAAATTATAAATCAAAGACTTAACACAAAAGAACTACTTATTGTACTCAACCTATCAGATGATGAAGCGAATACATAGGGACACACATGCATGCCTATGTATTCAAAGAGAGACCAAAAGAAATATTGTTTAATTTGTCTTTTCACCTTGCCCTTAAAATAGACTTTTCTTTCGTGGGATGTAATCTACTTTGACCATAGACCCCCAAAAACAGTGCCTACAAGTGCTCTTAAGTTCAACAAAGCAATTTTATATACATTGTTCCATCACATAACTGAGTTGAGGACTTCTCTGTTTTGACAGCTTCCCCATTCTTAATAGCTGTTAGACAACCTTTCAGTAGAATTTTCTATAAACTAATATTTTATGTTAAAAAGGTGAATAATCTCCTTTGTGAATACAGCAACATTCCAGAGCATAATTTTTCTACACATTTAAATATATTTATAATCAAGAAAAATAAATTAAAATGAAATGAGATAAATCCATAGTAAAATAGCAGACCAAAATGACTCCCAATAAGCAAACATTCGTAAAAATAAAATTGTACAAATGCTGTAACCAACAAATCTGGATTTTAACTGAGGTACAATTCAAGCACATAGATTTTTGTCATGCCTACTTAGAAAAGCAAGACCACTCATACTACAGCCAGCACTGAAATTTGTATTTCTTTTAAAAACCACATACCTGTACTGAATTTGTGAAAAGGATGATCACTGGAACTTAAATGTTTTTGTAACTGCAGCCATGGAAAACAGCCAAAAGATTTCTCCCATTAATAGATTCCTATGAGAGGTAGATTAAAAACTCTATTGTACATCCAATGTATCAAATAAGATGTTTTGGAATGGTTCGACATGAAGATAACAAAAACATAAGTAGATTGCATTTGCAATAAAGTACCATCAAGAAAACAATTATTTGCCAGTAGAAAGAAAACATACAAGAAAATTCCTCTTTTTGTAGTAGTTTTTTGACATTAGAATTGTCAAACTTTCATAAGTCACTAATTTTAGGCTACAATATTTCCACCTAAAGCAAGAAAACTGAAAAGTGTGATCTTCAGTAATCACCAACCCTCTTAGTAGTAGCAATACAGAATCATTGTGACTTGTAATAAAGAGGTTTATCTTTACCTGTTCAAGAGGTAAGAGCAAATCATTCAAGTAAACTGCAAGAAGCAATGCAAAAGAACTGTCTAGAAGTAGACAAGGAGTTTTGATCTCCCCCTCCAAAAGGATTTATTATATCAAATTTTGATAGGGCATCCAAAGGAAATCCAGGCAAAGTAGGTGGAATGTTCATTCTAAACAACTCAAATAGAAAGTTCTTGTTCAAGGGATCTTTATTTTTTGGCAATAAAACTAATAATGAAGCGGAATAGGAGACATTAATAGCAGGTATGGGCATAGTTATATCTCTCAATATTAATCATGTGATGGTGTAGGGAGACTCCCTAATAGTGATAAATGCTCTAAAAAAAGGATATAGTTCTAATTGGCGATTTAGCTTTTTTGTTGAAGAAGTGAAAGGATTGAAAGAGAATTTCTTTATAATAAGATGTTGTCACTGTTGGAGAAGTGCAAATGCTGCAACAAATTATTTAGTTAATGTGGGAAAAGAGCAGGATCCTCTAACAGCAGAGTATAGTCATCATGCTCATGACCAGATTTAGAAGAGCATATGCAGCAGCGCCCTCAATGACCACATATTGCTCTCTGCAATTTAGGATGGGCAAACTTAGTATCTAACTTCTAGTTTATAAGAGTTCTACCAATGGAGAATGTTATTAAGGCATTAATTACATTCGTTTTCTGAGGAACTCTTGTGCAGTTTTTGAAAGCACAGTAATTAAGTATTTTGTGAAACCGTGGAGGATTGGTGACTGAGTTGATCAAGTGTAATGTCCCTTTTCCAGATGGAATTAATTAATTAATTAATTAATTTAATTATTTAATGTTTCCTAGCGGAGAAAAAAAGTGCATTTACAAAGGTAATATTAAATAATTAAATTAAATGGTGTTTTAAAGTGATGTTGGGAAATATTAAAAAGGTATTTATAAAAGTCACTTTAAAATAAGGAATATTTAATTATTTGGGCGGGAAAAGTTCATGGGGTATTTAAAGTGGAAATTAGAGCCCATTTGCATTAGGCTTGGTTATTTTCTCTTGTTGGTGATTTGGAGGAGTTTTTTGAAGCTCTTCGCTCTAGGACGGAAACCCTAGGGCGACTAGTTTCAGTGTTGAGACTAATCCACCCTGGCTGGTCTGTTGGAGAGATCACTCAGGTCTTTCATAGGTGTCCATCATTGCAAAATTCGTGAGTCTCCTTCAGAGACGAATTTTCAGGAAAGGTATTGGGGTTTACCAGGCGATGATATTTTAGCGTTTATATCTTCAGTTTGTATGGAGTTATTATCAACAATTATATCAAATATCAGAAGAGATAATAATTTCTGAGTTGCATAGCCAATATAATATTCAGCTATCAACTCAGAACTTCTGCATAGGGGTTGTACAACTAAATATTACTAAACAAGCCAGAGTTTATTATATTTAATGAAGGGCCTGCTTTGGGGTCAATGCAGCACCTCTATCATAGCCGCCATTCCTCAAATAATCCAATCGCACCTCTCATAGACCCGTGGGTAAGTTGCTTGCTGAGTGGGACTCACACGTGGGGTCAAAGTTGGTCCAAGGGGAAGTATCGACCCATTTATTATTGCCGCCAGCTTCTAGGTGCAAATCATGGGCCTAAATATTCATCACAGCATCTTTCCTAGCCGCGTCTAACCTTGGGAAGCAATCATGGGTTGACAATTATATAATTTATCGAAAGTTTGCAAGCGAATGATAAATTATTATTCTCTTATTGAAGTAAGAATTTATCCTTCATTGGTGATGACTGGCCATATTTACAGAGAGGGACTGTTTTGAAGAAGCTGTAGGATGAAGTAATTTAATAGCATATATTTTAATTTTTATTAATGATTGGATTTTACCTAGCCATACAGCTACAGCTCTTGGGTAGCCGTACCATATAATATCAGAAGGTGATGCAATCGTAGGGATAAAGGAGGATATAATCATTTCCTAGTCCAATGTGGTATCCCTAGACTTCAAGCAGCTTCTAATGGGGTTGATTAACTTTATTGGTAGTACATTTGTTCATACACAGCCTTAAAGGATTCCCAAACTCTTACACAATCATCTAAAGGAGGACGTTGATTTAGAAGACAGGTCATACCTGCTTGAGCTGATGTTATGCTACGAAATTGCTAATAAAAGAACTGACAGAAATTATTTGGGGTGAATATACTTGGCACCACCCATTCTACCATCCGTTGCCTCTATTTATGCTATTGTAGCTAACAGGGAAGCTGACATGGGTCAAAGTGGGTCTTCAGTAGTCAAAAATAGACTCGGCGTGGGAATTCGCTGCCCAAGGAAACTTAACCTGGCTACCACCTTGAAAAAGGGAATCTCATCCTCCTCCCAATATGTCATACTTGTCCAAGAAGGTTGTACCATAGGGATCAGAAAATGGGAAAGCAAATAAAATATTTGGCAACACTATAATCTCAAAGGCATCTTGGTTCATAAAGTATAATGAGATGAATGTAGTTATGTTAATGTAATTACTGTGGATTTTTGTGCCACACAATTACCAAACTTATTGCAAACTCAAAATATAGTTAAACCAGCAACATGCTAAGTGTTTGACTGAAATATGCTAACCAATTTTCCGAAGGAATAACACAAAATAACCAGCAATAGAGGATTGGATTAGCGTTAGCCTCAAATCAAAATCTGAACTTGAATGGAAGATACTGAACTTGAACTGAAGAAACTACTCAACGTCAAGAATGTGCACTCAAGATCCCACTGAGGGCGAGGTGCTAACATATGACGGAGTCTAGAAATTGAAAATTAAGAACTATCAGGCGGATAACCAGCCATGAGAACAATTCCACGCTACCACCAAACAGTGGGGGGAAAAGATTACAATGAAAGCAATTCATCCGCTGCGGCGGGCATCCACAGAACTGTGGGGATTCACCACTATGAGTGGGTATAAGTTATTACAATAAAATTAACCACACTGGCGGTAAACCATCCAGGGGACTTATGTGAGAAGATACAAAAAGAAATTGCAGCAATTAAAAACTGGAACAGTACTACTGTTTGCAGTTTGTACAAATGAATAATAAGCTGCAAAATTACTTAGAAATTACAATAATCTTCAAACACAAGATGGATAGATGTTTTTCAATGTTTGTAGAACTTTCTAACAGCAGATAATAAAACAGAAATCAGAACTACTACAATCTGATACAAAACTGTGAAACTGGAAATGTCAATCTGCAACTATGAGAATCAATGAAATCTTCATAACTCACTCAATTCTTCTCCGAATGACGTGAAACGAGTTGCAAATGCACCGTACAAGTCTGGCGCCCAAGTTAGAATCCAGAAACAGCAACCAAAGTCCTTAATTTATTTGGCACGAATTCCAATGCAGCTCTAAATGGTACGGCCCCTTGAGAAAATCGACTTTGCAATATAAAATCAACAACTTCAAAATAAAATCTGATTTTTGGTGGAAGTTGGCGCCTCCAGTCAACAATTAGATTGCTCAAACACCCAGAACTAAATAAAAATCACTCAGCAAGATATGAACAGAAAACAGCTTCAGCTGTAGCAAAACCAGGAACTTCAAAACTGTAGAATTCACCAAAATTCTCAACCTTTATTGCTCAATCTGCTAGTCTGATGTGAGAAGCAGCAATGTTCCAACTAGGTGTTGTATTTCAAACACGAAATTGGGAATGGGCTAGGAGGTAGCATCCTCGAAGCAATAGCAAAATGTCCATAGTCATTTTGACAGCATAACAGTAAGGTAATTGATGGATAACAAATGCTGGAGTCATGTCTTCATTTTATAAGAATTGAGAAACTCTTCAACTTCCTCAATGGTACGCCAAAAGACAACTATTTGAATTCTCCTTATTTTCAAATTTCATAAAAATATATTCCTCATAAAGTGGCGTCCACTTTCCTCCAAGCATAAATTCAAAAATATAAAATATTAATATCACCTTATGACAAGGCGTACCCTTCAAGTCCCCTTTTTAAAACAACTTGCAAGTTGTATCCTTAGGCCAAGGGGTGGTCAATTGAAAAATATAACACTTATGCCAATACTTAGTAAATTTCAACAATTAAGGCTTGAGAGGAAGATATTGAAACAACCAATAACATGCTCAACTGAAGTGATGACTGAAGACAACCAACTGCATACTGCCACAACTATCATTTACTAAAAATAGTAAATAAAATGAAATGCTACAAAAGCCAAGCCCATGAAACCCTAATTTCCACCTCATTCCAGTCTACGGGTTCCGGAATAGACTGAAGAATGCCAATGCTGATCACTGATGAGAAGGGGACATTACAGTCCGCCCTCCTCGAAATTGCTTGTCCCCAAGCAACTGCAAAGATGGATGCAACAAAATCTGTTCACCTTCCCACGTAGCATCTTCAATAGGCAAATTCCTCCATCTAACCAAATATTCTTTGATTGTCCTTCTTCTCAAAGAACGTTCTCTAGTGTCAAGGATCTCTTCTGGAATCAACACTAAATGACCTTCCTCATCCAATGGAGGTAATTCTGATGTAGCCACCACATTGTGTCCAATTGCCTTCTTGAGGCGAGACACATGAAAAACATTATGTATTTTGCTTTCAGCTGGAAGTTCCAACTCATAAGCAACTTCACCAATCCTTTTGGTGATTTTGAAAGGACCATAAAAGCGTGGCTTCAACTTTTCTGCACCACTCTTCTTGAGAGAAGATTGTCTATATGGCTGAAGCCTCAAATAGACCATGTCCCCAACTTCAAAAGACCTTTCCACACGCTGCTGATCAGCGTATAACTTCTGCTGATTTTGAGCTTGTTGCAGATTTTCCTTAAGAGTTTTCAAGATGTCTTGGCTTTGTTGTAACATATCCAATGCTTGTGGGGCTCTACTATCACCAAACACTAGATCAACAAAGTTAGTAGCCTCATAACCATAAAGAGCCTTAAAAGGAGACATCTTAATTGACATGTGATAAGAAGAGTTGTAACAATACTCTCCTAAATGAAGCCATTTAATCCAAGCTCGCTGCTGTCCTGAAACATAGTTCCTTAAGTAGCCCTCTAACCACTTGTTAACAATTTCTGACTGCCCATCGGTTTGTGGGTGATAACTTGTGCTTGGAGTAAGCACTGTCCCACTCAATCTGAAGATCTCCTGCCAAAAAACACTTAGGAACTTGCTGTCCCTATCACTGACAATTGTTCTAGGCAACCCATGCAAACGAAACACTTCTCTAAAAAACAACTCAGCCACTTGAGCTGCTGTAAATGAAGTGGTAACAGCAAAGAAATGAGCAAATTTTGTTACTCTATCAACCACAACAAATATACAATCACGTCCTTGCACCTTGGGCAACCCGGTGATAAAGTCCATGGCAATACTCTCCCACTTCTGATTTGGAATAGGTAAGGGCTGAAGCAGACCAGCAGGAAAAGAGTGTTCATTTTTATTCCTTTGACAAATAGGACACTCCCTAATATAATTCAAGACTTCATCTTTCAAACCTTTCCAAGTGAATCTTTCACGAATCTGCTTATAGGTCTTGAAAATCCCTTGATGACCAGCAAGGGGAACATCATGAAAAGATTGTAGAATCTTTTTCTTAAGCTTAGATTCTTGCACTAAAAAGATTCTATCTTTGTAATAAATTAATCCATCAACCAACTTATACCTTTCATCAACCAAATGACCTTCTAACAAGCTGGTTGCAAACTGATTTTTAACATAATCAGCAGCAATTAATTCTTTCCAATCAGCTGATAACTCACAAATTGATTGCAAATGAGGCCTTCTAGAGAGAGCATCAGCAACTATATTATTTTTTCCTTTGACATATTCAATGTCAAAGTCATATGCTTGGAGTTTACTTACCCATTTTTGCTGCCTTTCATTCAATTCCTTTTGGCGCATAAAATGTTTAAGACTGTTGTGATCAGTCTTAACAACAAATTTACTTCCCACCAAGTATTGACGGAATTTAGACAAAGCATGCATGATGGCAAGCATCTCTTTGTCATAAATAGAGTAAGTTTTTTCTGCCCCTCTCAACTTTCTGCTCTCGAAGACAATAGGATGTTTGTCTTGCATTAGGACAGCTCCAACTCCTTCTCCTGAAGCATCACATTGTAATTCAAAAGGTTTTGAAAAATCCGGAAGTGCCAACACAGGACACGAACTCATGATTTGTTTAAACTTATCAAAAACCTCTTGTGCTTGCTTAGTCCAAAGAAAAGCCCTTTCTTTGTAAGATCTGTCAAAGGTGCTGCTTGATGAGAATAACCTTTTACAAATCTTCTATAGAATCCACATAACCCTAAAAACCCTCTCAAATGAGAAATAGTCTTTGGAGTTGGCCAATCAAGAATGGCCCTTATCTTTTCTGGATCCACTTTCACACCCTTTGAGCTGATAATGTGGCCAAGATATAAAAGTTCATCCATCCCAAACTCACACTTTGACTCTTTGGCGAATAAACATTCCGCCTCTAAAATGTTAAGCACTTCTTCCAAATGCTTAAGGTGCTCTTCCCATGACTTACTGAATATGAGAATATCGTCGAAGAAGATGAGCACAAACTTCCTCAACTGCTGTCTAAAAATCTTGTTCATACAAGATTGGAATGTGGCTGGTGCGTTTGTCAAACCAAAAGGCATGACAAGGAATTCAAAGTGCCCAAAGTGGCATCTAAACGCTGTCTTTTCAATATCCTCCTCCCTCATTCTGATTTGGTGATAGCCCGAACGAAGATCAATCTTTGAGAAGAACATTGCCCCATGGAGCTCATCAATAAGCTCATCAATCCTAGGGATAGGATATCTATTCTTGATGGTTTTCTGATTTAATGCGCGATAGTCAACACACATACGCATTGTACCATCTTTCTTTTTGACCAGCACTACTGCTGAAGCAAATGGACTCTTGCTTGGTCTAATAAAACCACTTTCCAACAGCTCCTTGATGGCTTTTTCAATTTCATCTTTCTGCCTCTTTGGATAGCGGTAAGGTGTAGTAATAACTGGTTTTGCTCCCTCTTCTAATTCAATCACATGCTCAGAACCTCTTTCAGGAGGTCTTCCAGGAGGTAAGCTTCCAAAGACTTTGCTTTTCTTTGAAAGTAAGGCTTGAATATCAGGATGATATTGCCTTTTTTCCTCAACCGGATCAGCTGGTAAAACCATACATTCAGCAGCCCATTCAACCTGATCATGGCGGATCAGCCTTTCCATCCTTTTCAAAGAAACAATTCGAGGGCCTCCATTTGACATCCCTCTTAAAACAACCTTCCTTCCATTTGACTGAAATTTCAGCTCCATGGTTTGCAAATTCAAAGTGATCTCACCAAGAGATCGCAGCCATTGTATGCCCAACACAACATCAGTGTCTCCTATACCCACCACATAAAAATCATCCTTGATTTCATGATTCCCTAATTGCAAAGATAGGTTAGGAATTCTCCTTGTGCAAGATATAGTGAAACCATCAGCAACCATTACTTTGAAACCATCAAAATCTTCAGTCTTCAAACCCTTTCTAGCAACTAGCCCTTCATCAATAAAATTGTGAGTTGCTCCGGTATCAATTAGAGCAACTATCCTTTGTGAATTTACAACTCCATGAACCCTAAAAGATTCATTCTTTTGAAAACTAGATAGTTGTGCAAAAGCACTACCATCTCCAACCTCTTCGGACTTGTCTTCTTGAACTTCTTCACCTTCACTACTTGCTGATTCGTATTGCTGATCAGACGAATCAGATTCTGATCCATAATCAGAATAGCCCTCCATTTGAACTACTTTGCCTCTTCCATAGCAACGGTGGCCTTTCACCCAAGGCTCACGACAAGTGAAGCAAACTCCATCCTTTCTAAGCTGTTCTTTGAGCTCTTCGGACAGCCTTGGTGGAAACTTCTTGGGCAGATTTGAAGAAAACTTTTTATCCTTCTTATGGCTGAATGGTTTTGAGTGAAATTTAGGCCTTGGGGCTGCCAACTCCATGCTCCTAGCTTTCTTGATAGCTTCATCTAGTGTTGGAGGATCAAATGCTTTGACCCAACCCTTCAAAGGCTCCATTAAACCTTCAGCAAAAAGTACTACAAATCTTCTTTCAGTAATGTTTGGCACCATTACTGACAACCTCTGAAAATCAGCCACATAACTTTCTAAAGATCCTTGCTGTTTCAACTGTGCCAATTCTCTAAATTTCAATTCCGGATCTTTGGTGTCAAATCTCTCAATCAGCTTATTGGTAAACTCTCCATATGTGCGAATAAGGTTATGGCCAAGAGTGACCAAACCGTGAGTCCACCATTCATGAGCTATGCCATCTAAATGCAAGGTAGCAAATTTGATAGCATCTTCTTCCGGCATAGGTCTAAGAGAGAGGTAGTTATCTAACTTTTGCACCCATGACCTGGCTGTACACTTGTTACTACCATCAAAATGTTCCATAGTGATCTTTCCCAATGCTTGGTAAAAATCATTTCTAGGGCCTGCAGGAGGACGTTGATCATTCCTACCACCATTTCTCCGACTCCTTTGATTCATGAATTGATCAAAGGTCCATGCTCCTCTCAAGTCAAGAGGTAAAGAAACATACTCCATATAAGCTTGACGAGCATCATCAGCAAAGTTTGGAGTAGCCTCAACTGGTTGTTGCTCTTCCCTTGGTGTGAAAACGGGAAAGAGGGGTCTAGAGGATGACCCACTATGAATTGTAGTATGCTGACCTACAATTCTGTCTCTAGTATTCACCTCAGGACTGCCACTATTATTATTTCCATTTACTCCACTACTTTCTCCAGCTGAGTTATTTTGGGGCTGAATAATACTCTGAGCTGCTTGCTGATCCAACTTGGATAATAAACGGGACATCATGTCTATCATCCCGTCAAACTTCTTCTCCACTCTATCCCTCTCATCATTATCTCTTCTTACTGAATCTGACATTATTACAGTTGTGTGATCAACCACTTCCACTGAATTATCTGAACCTTCCACTGTTTTACCAAGGTCTCTTAGAGCTTCTGAGAAGGTATCTGCCTCTGGAACGGGCGGAAACTGATGCTGATTTCTGGCCTGACTTCTGGTGTATGGCCTAGTGTCTTTTTCACTCATCAGTTAACTACTGCAATCTGCCACAGGATGGCAGGGTCTTCTGCTCTGATACCACTGAAATATGCTAACCAATTTTCCGAAGGAATAACACAAAATAACCAGCAATAGAGGATTGGATTAGCATTAGCCTCAAATCAAAATCTGAACTTGAATGGAAGATACTGAACTTGAACTGAAGAAACTACTCAACGTCAAGAATGTGCACTCAAGATCCCACTGAGGGCGAGGTGCTAACATATGACGGAGTCTAGAAATTGAAAATTAAGAACTATCAGGCGGATAACCAGCCATGAGAACAATTCCACGCTACCACCAAACAGTGGGGGGAAAAGATTACAATGAAAGCAATTCATCCGCTGCGGCGGGCATCCACAGAACTATGGGGATTCACCACTATGAGTGGGTATCAGTTATTACAATAAAATTAACCACACTGGCGGTAAACCATCCAGGGGACTTATGTGAGAAGATACAAAAAGAAATTGCAGCAATTAAAAACTGGAACAGTACTACTGTTTGCAGTTTGTACAAATGAATAATAAGCTGCAAAATTACTTAGAAATTACAATAATCTTCAAACACAAGATGGATAGATGTTTTTCAATGTTTGTAGAACTTTCTAACAGCAGATAATAAAACAGAAATCAGAACTACTACAATCTGATACAAAACTGTGAAACTGGAAATATCAATCTGCAACTATGAGAATCAATGAAATCTTCATAACTCACTCAATTCTTCTCCGAATGACGTGAAACGAGTTGCAAATGCACCGTACAAGTCTGGCGCCCAAGTTAGAATCCAGAAACAGCAACCAAAGTCCTTAATTTATTTGGCACGAATTCCAATGCAGCTCTAAATGGTACGGCCCCTTGAGAAAATCGACTTTGCAATATAAAATCAACAACTTCAAAATAAAATCTGATTTTTGGTGGAAGTTGGCGCCTCCAGTCAACAATTAGATTGCTCAAACACCCAGAACTAAATAAAAATCACTCAGCAAGATATGAACAGAAAACAGCTTCAGCTGTAGCAAAACCAGGAACTTCAAAACTGTAGAATTCACCAAAATTCTCAACCTTTATTGCTCAATCTGCTAGTCTGATGTGAGAAGCAGCAATGTTCCAACTAGGTGTTGTATTTCAAACACGAAATTGGGAATGGGCTAGGAGGTAGCATCCTCGAAGCAATAGCAAAATGTCCATAGTCATTTTGACAGCATAACAGTAAGGTAATTGATGGATAACAAATGCTGGAGTCATGTCTTCATTTTATAAGAATTGAGAAACTCTTCAACTTCCTCAATGGTACGCCAAAAGACAACTATTTGAATTCTCCTTATTTTCAAATTTCATAAAAATATATTCCTCATAAAGTGGCGTCCACTTTCCTCCAAGCATAAATTCAAAAATATAAAATATTAATATCACCTTATGACAAGGCGTACCCTTCAAGTCCCCTTTTTAAAACAACTTGCAAGTTGTATCCTTAGGCCAAGGGGTGGTCAATTGAAAAATATAACACTTATGCCAATACTTAGTAAATTTCAACAATTAAGGCTTGAGAGGAAGATATTGAAACAACCAATAACATGCTCAACTGAAGTGATGACTGAAGACAACCAACTGCATACTGCCACAACTATCATTTACTAAAAATAGTAAATAAAATGAAATGCTACAAAAGCCAAGCCCATGAAACCCTAATTTCCACCTCATTCCAGTCTACGGGTTCCAGAATAGACTGAAGAATGCCAATGCTGATCACTGATGAGAAGGGGACATTACATTGACAAAATGTCAGTTGTCCAAAATTGTTAAAAACTGTAAGTGCTTGGTCAATAATTTGATAGGGGATCATCTAGTGGTATCAAAGCTATGCATCTTGCCAGCTTGAGGGGTTATCAGTGGAAGATCATTTTCAGATTGCTTTTAGTAAGTGAGCGGCACTTAATTATAACAATTGCAAAAGATTGTTGGTTAGTTTCATTGTGAAAGATGAAGACCAATCAAGAACTCACAATATAAATTTTGCAAGTCTTTCAAGAATATCAGAAGAGTCTAACCACAATACTAGAGCATCCAGAGATGCTAAAGCCTTACTTATCAATTGGGAAGAAAGAAAGAAGAAAGAAATGAGTATGTGAATTGCCATGACTATTATGAATCAAAGGTTGATGAGCCCACAAACTTTTCCAGTAACGAGGATGAAGCTAATTTCTCATGTGCATCTGCAAGTGAAAAGGAGAACACAAGTCTTCCTAACAGTGCAAAGATGGAAGGGTATGCTGATTTGAAGTTTGCTAAATCAGCAACTATCGAAACATCATATGAAAGTATAGACATTTCTGATGATTCTTTGAGTGAGTATAATACTAACCTACCATCAATTCAAAACAATTGCAATGCAAAATCTAGAGAGGTACCTGATTTAGGATGTGCAAATGACGAAGGAAAGTAATTAATCACCTTACAGACAAGCACAGAAGATGTAGTGAGGAACCAAAAAACGTGTGATGATTGGCTAAGGAGAGCCAAGGAAGCTAAGATGATAGCTTCTCAAGCAAAACAACACCTACAAAATATTTGCTCACATGAACCATGAAAAGCAAGTTTTTTGAGCAACAAGGTTCAGAACTTCAAGGGAAAGCAATTGTGATGAGAGAGTACAAAGAAAAATCAGAATTGCATGAAGTTGAAGAAGAGCCAAAAGTACAAGGAAATGCCTTATTTCAAGAGGTATGCATGACCAAGTTCCAAAATGATTTTATTAAAGGATTTGCACCTACAAATGATGAGAATTTCATAGCAGCAACCTTGGCTACAAATTCAGATCAATCCTATAAGGAACCCTAGTTCTTCCAATCCTGAAACTTTGTACTTCTGATGAGGGTTTTCTCATTTTTTTTGTGTTTTCTGTATATTTTTTTCTTTTTTGTGTATTTTAAAATTATAATGCCAAGCATGAAATTAAATACTAGAAATGTAAATTTAAAACCCTACTGCAGCAAATAGATAATTTTATTGATTCACTTTGAAAACTTTTACAATAGGGCATACCCAGAATGCAAACATAAGATGACGAAACCCTTTTTTGAAATTCTCTTGAAAATTTTGATGAAGCACGAACTTGACCTCTGGATGAAGCCAACTGTTAAGCACCTTCGGCTGATATTTCACAACCTCAGCATGCTGTTGTAATGAAGCAGCTACGCTTTCTAATGCCGATACGCTGGCAGAAACCCTAGGGCTCCCTTCCCCAAACGCCAAAGAGAAATCTTCAAACAAAATATCAAATCCTGGTTATTGAGAATGAGCTCTTAAGTCCCTTTTTATTCTTTTCTTGTGTAAGCTCAAACACTTTCCTAGCCCATGTGAGATAAAACTTTATAATATTAAAGTGACTTTATTATTATAAAGTTACTTTATAACTTTATAATAACATTAAAATATTTAATTAAATCACCTAAGTCACTTAAACTTTAATATCTCTTGAAATACTTGTCTGATTGCTATGCCGTCTGAGCCAGGAGTCAACTCTCCCTATTCTCCATGTGATTGCTATGCCGTCTGAGCCAGGAGTCAACTCTCCCTATTCTCCATGTGATTGGATGCCCGTCTAAAAATAGAAACCTTGAACAGTGACTTACTATAAATAGTAAGTATGTGAAACTGAGTCCACTGAAGGCTAAGCTTGAACCCACATGAGGCGTTGAAGGAGAAAACCACTGATCACTACCAAAAGGGACCCTCTAACTAGACATATCAGCCAGGGAAGACCAGGAATAGGCTAAATCCACTGAACTCTGATGCTCGCGAAATCAGGGACATTACAGTCCGCCCTCCCTAAAATTGTTTGTCCCCATGCCATCTCTATTGCAAAGAAACTCAACTCCTCGAAAGGCCCAAAAGAAGAACTATGAAGTGTCCCATACATCTCTAACTGTCTCTTGTAGCATCAGCAAAAACACAACTGCGCAAGCTATCCCTAGATCCAAAACCCAAAATGAAGGTCTATCATATCTGTCATCCTCAGACTTCCACTACACTCTACTACCTCCAACTCCACCATGCTGAAAGTGGTGAAGTAACCCAATGGGACCCATCCAATACTCAATGCCAAACCTATCACCACCTGGATCCCAATCCAATCTAAACTCACATCCATCTATCATGCAAAGATAAGAACATCTAGAAGTATCTACCATACCAAATCTCTCTCTGTCCTCTGCTAAACACCCCTGGATGTGATAACAAGCCAAACCATCATGCCAACTGACACTATAGTCACTCTGTAACATAGAAGTAGCAAACCCTGTCGGATACATAACTGCATGATGAATAAGTGACTACTATCCCTGCAAGTAATTCCCCACGAACAACTGAGTCGGGTACTTGCAGCCGCTAATCCCGTCTTCTGAAGATGGCAAACTCCCATCCCACAACGGATGGTATAATCCCAGACCCAATCCATAGCGATGCATCATCAAGTCCTCCGCGTGTGGATCAAAAGAGAAATGATGAGCACTCCTCACTGTGTAGTTGCAATAAAATGTTCCAACCTCGGTCAATGGCTCATCACTATCAATACGGGAATCAAGCAGCTGATCACTCTGACTCTGAGACACAACAAACTGGTGTCCAAAATCAGCTGCATGGGATGAGATAACAGATTTGCTTGCAGGAGAGGGAAACAAATAAACATGAGAGCCATACTCCCAACCAGATGATACTCTGCAAGTCCCCTATAAAGATGATGGAGTAGCCTTGTGTGCTAACACACAACTCTCAGGAGAATCCACCACTACAACACAAGAGCTATCAGTAATTTTCCCTGCATCATCTATCATGGTACTAACCACAAGAGAACCTAATGCAACGAGTGGCTCTCTATTGCTCTCAACCAAAGTATTCATCGCAACTAAAACTATTGCACCTATATCTATGATGGATGTTACCACATCCTTACTACAACCCGTGGATGCCAAATCATGACCAGCTGCCATTGTAGGAAACTGTGTTGTAACTGTAGCTGATGGAGGCTGTGCCAAACTCAATTCCACAGTAAACTGCTCCAACCGTGACTGTGACTCCTGAAGGGCCAACTAGGTGCTCTGCAACGAGTCCATAGTCATCTCAAACTCATGAGTGCGCTTGTCAACCTCCTCCTCCTTCCCCTTCAGTGCATCATAACAAATACAATCCCACTCGAGAAGAAAGTCCCTATCAGCAAGTAGTTGCAAGCAATTGTGTTTCATCATTCCAAAAGCTTCCCAGAGTACATGGTACTCTACTAGGGAGAGGCTACTATCACCGTGCTCATCTGACATAGGAGTACTCCAACCATAAGTCGCCAGCTTCTGTCGAGCAACATCAAAATACTCCAAAGTTGTAACAATCATATCATCACTAACCTTCAACTACCCCGCCAGATGATGATACCCCTGTGACTCATCATTTCCACCCAAATCCACACCATAGTAAGAGGCTGAATCCTCATCACTCACCTCATGATTAGCAACAACATGTGTGTGATTAATTGTGCACACATCAATATCTAAGGTACTGCTCCTATGTACCTCAAAGGATGGCTCAATTGGTAAGGTGGAAGTTGCTGATATGACAGTATCTTCACACACTTCCACTCCCAAAGTGACTGTATCACCTTCCAACTCACAATCCTGGGATTCCATGTCAACATATGAACCTTCTAACTTATTTTCTAAGACCTGATCTGAAAAATCAGACTCATCATGACATGAACCCATATCACACATTGCACCATTAGTACCCAAATCTTGAGTACCTTCATGTGGCAACTCAATAGGAGTATTTTGCACATGTGAAATCACTGCTATCTCATGCTGTTGGAAAGTTTTATCACTATTTTCATGAAAATCAGAACTGTTAGCAGTGTTGATATTGATAACAACCTTTGCAATCTTGTGAATATCATTCTGTGGCTCCACCATACTATTATCTTGATGTAAAATTTCCTTATGAACCACCACTTCATTTTCAACCCCATATCCATCTGTAGGTTGAAGACCATGATCTGCTAACTTATCACATTTTAAACCAAACTCATCATAGAGACTTTTGGATACTTCACCCGTAAAGACCTCATATTTTGACTCAGATTCTTCACGATTACTTTGCTGGTCGGATTTTTCAGGTTCTGAACCCTCATAGGGTGCCCACATTATTCTATTCGCCTTGCCCTTAGGTCTCAAAAGACAATCATGGTTTTCATCATAAAGCCCTTTGCAATAGAAACACAATTTCTTCTTTTTGTTTTGTGATGAGGTCCGTCTTGTAATGTAATCTTCAGACTGCTACAAGCTACGAGCCAATCTTTGTTGTGAAAGCATAAGTTTTTGCTAAATATTATTTAAGGTGCTCTCAACACTTAGCTGCTCACATTTCTTTGGTTTGCTTCTTTGCTTGTTATAATCCATCTGATGCTCCATATATTGCTCGAAGTCTAGACGACCTTTGACCTTATCTAGAAATGCTACATATTCCTCATAAGCAACCATTACCTCATCAACAAATTTAGAAGCCATGACAACCATTTTGCTGTCCAAGCTTGCCAATCTGTCATGTCCCCAATTTGGGACTTGTTTCTTATTGGCGGGACGCAAAGCATTTTTAAATGCTAATATGAAAATAATAAAATATTTAAATTAAATAAATAATAATTATTATATTTAAAAATAATATTAAATAATAATAATAATAATAAACGATAAATAATAAATAATAAATTTAAATTATTGATAAAATAACATTTAAATTTAAATAAATATCTGGGCAGAAGGCGATTTAATCCTTGGCCGACATCTCCTTGAAGCAACTTTATATGGTGGACGCTGGGCATTTGATGATCATCACGAATTTGAGGCGATTGGTTTCTGGCAATGAGGACGTAGTCTCTCCTGGTCGGCTCAGCTCTGGACGTAGCCTCAGAGGCTGAGCAGTTCCTGAGTAGTTTGTTCACCCATTTTCATGAGCATACCAATCATCGACAGCGCTCATCACCTTTGGCATCATCCTGTGGAGTGTTGGGAATCCTCAATCATCGAGAGATATCTCCAAGCGCATTGCAAGCATCGAACAGGAGTGGAGTACTAGGAGTCACGTGATCTAGGCATTTCATTGGCAATGTGAAGGCGGCGATAATTCAGGGGAAGCGACATCATCATTGAAGATTGAACAGAGACTGGGAAGAGATGGGTCTAGGAGCGACGCCAGTCCTACAACGAAGCTCTATCATCACATTTGTGTCATCAAGCATTTGGCTTGGCATATATTGCCAATCACGTGACATCTTCAGAGCCCTTGCGTGTACAGTGTGAAGGACACGGGTCTATCTACAGCCAAGTCATCACTATTATTCCCGACGTCATCTGTGAATGAATAATTGATGGTACCCCACTTAGGAATATAGTGTTGTTGTCTATGAGATGTGTAATTGAATTCATTCGATATATTGAGCATTGCATAATTTGTCTGTGTTATCCACCACTATTGTCTGTGCATCCGGTATAGAGTAATTCTCATTGGAGCCTCTCAGTCACAAATTGCAGTGTTAATTCTTAAGTTGTCATCCTTAATAAGTTCACAATTTCCAGTTAAGTCTTTCTATGATTTGATCTAAGTGTCATCAATGGAGAATTTTATTTTACTAAGTGCCAAAGAGATAGATTTTTTGTTTTAAATTGGACGGGTGTCTTACAGTGGTATCAGAGCCTCAAGTCCTACCAACCTGCGGGAATTTATGCAAAAGAAGAAGATGGAGGAGCAAATCAAATCTTTCATAGAAAAGCAGAATCAAGTAAATCAGACGCTGATACAAATGATACAAACCCTCACTACTACATTAACCGGCCACAAATCGGGACCTCAAATAAAGGATATAGATCTTAAGGCAGAGGCATCTGAAATGTTGAACGGATATCAAAGCTTGCCAGAGGATGCAAAGGCTTGCATCCCCCTTGATGCATATGTGAGAACACACAAGTCCCACTACCCCCACAAAAAGGGTCTTTATGACTACATAAGGCGAAAGATGAAAGGAGAAGAAGATTTAAAATCTACCAAGGAAGAGATTAAAGGGCCAGAACCGGACGAATCAACCTTGAAACAAGACGAGCCCCTTGAAGACGCTGAAATGGAGCTTGGAATAGGGAATATTTCAGCTATGGAGGTCAAAACGACAATTGATCAAAAGGAAGGATTAGAGATTCAAGCTGACCACCAAGAAGACACCTCAACGGCAAGGGGTTGTATTGACCAAGTTGCATCAACCCAAGCCTGGATACTGCAAGGGAACCCTATGGTTATGCACGCTAATTACATGAATGATGGCCAAAGAACCTTTACACTCCTTTGTTCCAAGCATGATCAGATCATTGATCGAGTTGTGATGAGAGATATTTATCTCACCTCGAGGTTACATAGCGATTTTTGTCAACAAAACATGTTGAAAGGAAATGTCGACATGAGAGTTGGTGAAATGCTTCAGGACATGCTGCAGAAGAACAAGGGTGCCCAACAAAACGGAGGAGCAGTAACTTTCAGATCAATCTAGGACCCAGGGATACAAATGCGAATTTCTTGAGGGCAAGCAATTTTCGGAACAGAAGGACTGTCATGTCCCCAATTTGGGACTTGTTTCCGAATGGCGGGATGCATAGCATTTTTAAATGCTAATATGAAAATAATAAAATATTTAAATTAAATAAATAATAATTATTATATTCAAAAATAATATTAAATAATAATAATAATATTAAATGATAAATAATAAATAATAAATTTAAATTATTGATAAAATAACATTTAAATTTAAATAAATATCTGGGCGAAAGGCGATTTAATCCTTGGCCGACATCTCCTTGAAGCAACTTTATATGGTGGATGTTGGGCATTTGATGATCATCACGAATTTGAGAAGATTGCTTTCTGGCAATGAGGACGTAGTCTCTCCTGGCCGGCTCAGCTCTGGACATAGTCTCAAAGGCCGAGCAGTTTGTTAGTAATCTGTTCACCCATTTCCGTGAGGAGCATACCAATCATCGACAGCGCTCATCACCTTTGGCGTCATCCTGTGGAGTGTCGGGAATCCTCAATCATCGAGAGATATCTCCAAGCGCATTGCAAGCATCAAACAGGAGTGGAGTACTAGGAGTCGCGCAATCTAGGCATTTCATTGGCAATGTGAAGGCGGCGGTAATTCAAGGGAAGCGACATCATCATTGAAGATTGAACAGAGACTGGGAAGAGACGGGTCTGGGAGCAACGCCAGTCCTACGGCGAAGCTCTATCATCACATTTGTGTCATCAGGCATTTGTCTTGGCATATATTGCCAATCATGCGACATCTTCAGAGCCCTTGCGTGTACAGTGTGAAGGACACGGGTCTATCTACAGTCAAGTCATCACTATTATTCCTGGCATCATCTGTGAATGAATAATTGATGGTACCTCACTTAGGAATATAGTGTTGTTGTCTATGAGATGTGTAATTGAATTCATTCGATATATTGAGCATTGCATAATTTTGTCTGTGTTATCCACCACTATTGTTTGTGCATCCGGTATAGAGTAATTCTCATTGGAGCCTCTCAATCACAAATTGCAGTGTTAATTCTTAAGTTGTCATCCTTAATAAGTTCACAGTTTCCAATTAAGTCTTTTTGTGATTTGATCTAAGTGTCATCAATGGAGAATTTTAATTTACTAAGTGCCAAAGAGATACATTTTCTGTTTTAAATTGGGCGGGTGTCTTACACAATCTAATAAAAAAGAACTCTGATTTTCTACCTCAAAAATTTTGTACCTCAAGGAATATCATCAAACACTTTGTCTGCAACCTTTTCCCAATCTGATAATTGGTTTCTCCCTATTGTTTTGAGTTTATGTGGTGCTAAATATGCATGAAAGGATCTTTAAGACTTATCTCAATATGCAAGCAGTTGTTTTATAGAAACTATAAGTATCCAAGATAGCTTGTCTTTTCCAACTATTAATGACAGAAGATATAAATGCATAACTCAGTTACAGCATTTGACAACATATTGGAACAAGCTCCCAAAATCTTTTACTTGATTTTCAATCTGATTATTAAGACTTGCAATGCCTATCACTAAGCAATAGCAATAAGAAGATTTCCAATACAACTCATGTGCCAAAACTAATGCAACTACAGAGCAACCATCTGTGACTACAATCACAAGTATATAATGAGCCTAAATATGCTCCTGATTGAAACCATAAGCTGTAAATAGAGCCAGCTTCCTGATATCCACGACGTTCTCCAAAGTTATCAGGCCCAGCAAAGATAAATCATTGAACTCCCAGAACTCAAGAGGCAACACCTCCAAAAATGATTAGATATCTGAACTTGTTGCAACGCAATCTTCTTTAGCTTCCCAAATTGAAACTAGAGCTCTTTATTTGAATTCTTATGTTGACGATTGTTTTGTCTTTAACTCAAGCAACTCCCAATGATTTTATTGTGCTTCAGATGACAAAGCAACTGGAAGGCAGCAATCGAATGACTTCAACTACAGTCTTGGAAATATATGTACCCAGCTGCTGAGGAATTCCCCACAATTCGAATTATATCTGGAATTGATTTTCCCAAAGCCACGAATTCTCCTATGACAGATACAATTCCTCCAAAGACCACGTCAGCTCCACAATGCCTAATCTTTTAATCGCGTCCTTTCCTGTCCTGACGCCTTGACTAATTCAAATGATCTCCCCAAGATGTCTCCTCTTATTAGACTTTAGTCTTTATGCGGACTCTAAATTTGATTTGTCTTGAGCGGCTCTTGTCACTTAGTCTCTTGTCTTATTTGATCTTTATAGTTTCGTCTTTAGCAAGACGTCTTTCCCAATCTCATACGGCACTTGTATTTGATATGCTCTTTAAATAAATCAGAACCCCTTCAACATAATTTGACGCCTTTGCCTTAAGACTTTGTCTTATTCCCAGCACCCTCAGTCTATTGTTTCTAACTCCTGGCGGCTTCCAAATCCGACTTCTTCACAAATACGTCTTTTCCTATATTACATCAAGCAGCTCTCATAAGCCTCCTGTAGCGGCACTTCTTTATTTGACTTTGCTTCAGACGTATCTTTTGAAATAAGGGGCTCAATATATTTTCAACTCTTATGTCTTACTCCCGTGATTATTCTTCAACTTAAATATGTCGATTCCTTCAACTATTCGATTTTTTTGTATTTACTGTCTGGACGGCTACTCACTTCCTGAATATTAAACGGCAGCTAAAATATCCATATTCTCTTTGTCGATGTTTCCCCTTAATAAATTCCGACCTCTTCTTCATAAGTTTCCACCTTTGTCCTTGTCTTATACAATAATCTGCGAACACATATAATCTGCCTTATATTTGTCTTTAACTGGGGATATAAAATTCGATATTTGAATTATGACACTAATTTGTCTTACTCAAACAGCTAACAAATACTGTCTTTATTCAAAATACCAGACGGCTTCTTCAATATGACAATCATGGATTGCAGATTTAATAATAAAATCCTCTAAATCCACAAATCTGAAACCCCTTCCAAATTTTTTGACACTCTAAAATTTGGACTGAAAGATCTATGCGATTGATACTCTCTTTTAACAGGCTAACCTGATATTCTTAATAAACCCTGTATCTAAAAAAATTCCTTTTGAAACCCAACACAGGATGGCAGGATTCAGGCTCTGATACCACTGTAAGGAACCCTAGCTCTTCCAATCCTGAAACTCTTTACTTTTCATGAGGGTTTTCTATTTTTTTTTGTGTTTTCTGTATATTTGCTTCTTTTTTTTGTGTATTTTAAAATTATAATGCCAGGCATGAAATTAAATACTAGAAATGTAAATTTAAAACCCTACTACAGCAAATAGATAATTTTATCGATTCACTTTGAAAACTTTTACAATAGGGCATACCCGGAATGCAAACTTAAGATGAAGAAACCCTTTTCTGAAATTCTCCTGAAAAATCTAATGAAGCACGAACTTGACCTCTGGATGAAGCCAACTGTTAAGCACCTTCAGCTGATATTTCACAACATCAACATGCTGTTGTAATGAAGCAGCTACGCTCTCTAATGTCGATAAGCTGGCAGAAACCCTAGGGCTCCCTTCCCCAAACGCCAAAGAGAAATCTTCAAACAAAATATCAAATCCTGGTTATTGAGAATGAGCTCTTAAGTCCCTTTTTATTCTTTTCTTGTGTGAGCTCAAACACTTTCCTGGCCCATGTGGGAAAAAACTTTATAATATTAAAGTGACTTTATTATTATAAAGTTACTTTATAACTTTCTAATAACATTAAAATATTTAATTAAATCACTTAAGTCACTTAAACTTTAATATCTCTTGAAATACTTGTCTGATTGCTATGTCATATGAGCCGGGAGTCGACTCTCCCTGTTCTCCATGTGATCGGATGCCCGTCTAAAAATAGAAACCCTGAACAGTGACTTACTATAAATAATAAGTATGTGAAACTGAAACAACCGAAGGCTAAGCTTGAACCCACACGAGGCACTGAAGAAGAAAACCACTAATCACTGCCAAAAGGGATCCTCTAACCAGACATATTAGCCAGGGAGGGCCAGGAATAGGCTAAATCCACTGAATTCTGATGCTCGCGAAATCGGGGACATTACAAATCCAGTAAAGTCTATGAAACTAATGGCTCCTATGATGACAACATTGGAAGGTATGAAGAAATTTCTAATTTTGGGTTGTATATTAATAGCAGTTCGTTATCTTTGCATGAGTCTAGCATTCATGAGGAAGATGGAAAAATCAATTAATGATGACAGCCGAGAATGAAGTGCAAATCCTATCAAGGTTGAACAATCACAAGATATAGGATCCTGGTAAAGTTTACCTAATGAATGTTATGATACATGAAGATTTCATCATCTTGAAGACACCTCTCTTGGTTGACTCATGGTATGAAATCAAGGTATGCAATGTTTTGAATCTAACTAATACATTGTTGAGTATTTATGCCAGGGATCACCAGCCAAACATATTGGAGAGTAGTGGTGTACCTTGGAGGATTATGTAATGTCCCCAGTTCGGGACCCCTAAATCTTGTCCTCTTAGGCCCTTATTCCTTGATTCTGATCTGATTATACTCTTCCCTTCATAAAATCCGTGGGTTATTCCCCTCTTCCAATCCATCGATGCCCTAGTTGCTGTTTCTTTAATTATGTATTCCTTTTCAAATCTGCCTTACATCAATTGATAACATTTCTTCTAAAATTTATTCATACAAATCTGCCTTAATTGCATATACCTTTCTCATAAGCAGATCATATATATATATATATATCTTATTCACAAGTCTGCCTTGTCTATACATTTCTCTTCATACAAAGTTGCTAGTGTATATCTGATTTATCTATTTGCCTTACACATATCTCTCACTTCTTCCACTTTCAATGTTGCTTACTCAACAGATGATGGACAATTAGATCTCTTGTTTGATACCACTCTTCCTCTTGGATTTATCTTCCTTGAATGATCTCTAAATGTATCTTATTTTATTTTTTCATTTATTCGTTCCAATATTCCCCTCTTCCCATATACCATAACATAAATATATTTGTATGCTTGAATGTTCTCACCTTATACTTTTCTTATCATTTCAACACTGAACAGTCTTCATATATGTTCTATTCATTCTCCCATACTCATATCTTCTTCATTCAATATTTCTTATAAACAATATTTCATTATCCACTTATAAATCCCTTCAAATCTGTATGTTTTCCCCTTCATAAGTCTGCTTATTATGCATCCATAAGTATGTTCAAAAACTCTCATAAGTCTGCTCATAAATCCTCCATTATAAATCTTCTATACATCTGTTCAAATTCAAATAATCTTCATTGCTCTTTTCACTTGCTTCCTTCTCCTTTTATTTTTCATATATCTCCCTTCTTAAATCTGCATATACCCCTTCAATATCTGCATAAACTTCCCTTCTATATCTGTATTAACTTCTCTTCAATTTCTTTCTATGCAGATCTGTATGTGTCTAATTGATATATCCTTTTTTGTTTCACCTACACTCCTCTTTATCCCTTCAAATTCATTTTACAACCTCTTTTATAGATTCACCAAGAAGGTGACTTGATGAAGAAACACATCTATTAATTAAGAGTTGTTACTTTTGCTGCTTGCTGTACCCCTTCATAACTAATGCAAATGAAATTGCTTCTTTGTTAATCCAATCGCTGCCTTTTGTTTGCACTTTACTTGCTGCCTTTTAGCTTTTGTTTCTCTCTTAATAATTTATGTTAAATTACTGCCCTCAAACATAATTGTTGTCTTGCTGTGCACTTCCTTATTATATTTTATATTAATATATTATATATTTATATTTATATGCTTCTTATTAAAATATATATATCATTGTTTGATATGGTATTTTGTAAATATTTTATATTGTTATATATTTGATAATTTTAATTATAATATTAAATCATTGTTATTTCTTCTTATATTTTCAATATGTATTTTTGTTATTTATTTACTTTATATTTTATATTTTATATTTGTTTATTTATTTCATACTTTATATTTGTGTATTTTATATTAATTTTATCATCTATTATGATTACATTATTTAAATTGTTTTATATTCTAATACTTAGAATTTTAATATGTATTTTATTTTTATCTTATTACTTATTCCAATGCTCATTTATGTTACATTTTCGGGGACATAACAGATTATGGATCATAATTTCAGCCTTAGCGATAGTGTCAACAAGCAAATCAGTCATCACTTGAGTTCAACTGCATACATACAGGTAGATTGGCAAGATAGGTGTGATTAGATATGTGAAGGAGTTAGACTCTACAAGAATCACAGGATGGTTCTTAATCTTGAATCTATTGTCTCCCATAATTCCAGCTCCTTCTGCATTTTCCTTGCAGTCATAGAAGGATTTTCAAACTCTTGATGGAAGAGTTTCCAGCCTATCACCATTGCTCAAGTCAGTGAAGAGTGGTTTTCAGCTTTTATATGCCAAAATTATGAGCAATGGAATTCAATTCGGCGGCCATGGATATATGATGATACAAGGGTTTGGGATCCGAGAATTTGTATGATTGTTGGATTGCTTCACAAGGTAATGCAAATTGATAGAGTTGCAAGTTTCAATTGTATCAAAGTGGAGCAGTAGGTTCATGGTGGAGCATTCATAAGGTTGATTTGGGATTCTGGTATTGGCATACAGGTCCAAATTGCTTGGGGACAAGCAATCTTTGGGAAGGGAGGACTGTAATGTCCCCATTTTTGGCCCAAGTTTACGTAGTGGAAAAAATCTAATTAATTAAATTAAGTTGGCTAAAATTTAAATTAATGTTTTCAAGCAACTTTTATTTAATTAATTATGTTATGAGCTGAATATTTTATTAAAATGACTTTACCTAGCGCCAAAATAAAATAAAATAAAATAAAATATTATAAAGTTGCTTGTTTGGGCAAAAAGAAATTAATATTTTTAAAGTGATTTTATAATTTAAGTTCTAGAAAGTTCCATTGGGGATTATAAAAGGGCTAAAGAGGGTCATATTCAATTCAAATTGGATATTTCTTATTTTCTAAAAACCATAGTTGTGGAGATTGAACAGGATTGTTCAAGCACAGCCTAGGACGAAAACCTTACGACAAAGATCAGCTTCGGTGGTGAGAGATCCTCCCTAGCCAATACTGTGAAATCCATTCAAGGTTTCAATTTGCATAGAAAGGATTTGCAAGTACAATTAACAATTATATAATTTATCAGAGGTTTGCAGGAAAACGATAAATTATTATTCTTCGATTTGAAGTAAGAATTTATCCTTCACTGGTGATGATAAGCCATATTTACAGAGAGGGACTGTTTTGAAAAAGTTGCAGGATGAAATAATTTAATAGCATTTATTTTATTAATGATTGGGTTTCACCTAGTCATACACCTAACTCTTAGGTAGTTGTACCATATTATATCAATAGGTGATGCAATCACAAGGATAAAGGAGATAATCATTTCCTAGCAATGTGGCATTCCTAGACTCCAAGCAGCTTCTAAAGGGGTCAATTAACTTTATTGGTAGTACATTTGTTCATACGCAGGCTTGAAGGATTCCCAAACTCTCACACAATCATCTAAACAAGACCGCTGATTTAGAAGAGAGGTTGTACATGCTTGAGCTGATGTTGTGCCACGAAATTGGTAATAAAAGAGCCGATAGAAATTATTTTGGGCGAATATACTTGGCCCACCCATTCTACCATCCACCACCTCTATTTAATGCTATTGTAGCTGACAAGGAAGCTGACATGGGTCAAAGTAGGTCTTCAGCAGTCAAAAATAGACAGCATGGGAATTCGCTGTCCAAGGAAAGCTTAACTTGGCCACCACCTTCAAAAAAGGAATCTCATCCTATTCACAGCATGTAGTACTTGTCCAAGAAGGTTGTACCATAGGTATTAGAAGATAGGAAAGCAAATAAAATATTCCTTGGAATGCTCTGTTATATCAGGTCAGTGACATTTAAAGAATATTTAATTCTTACATTGTTAACATCTGATTTTTATAAGTTCTGGGTTGAATTCTCTATATTGGCAACACTTTAATCTCAAAGGCATCTTGGTTCATACATTATAATGAGATGAATGCAATTATGTTAATGTAATTACTATGGATTTTTGTGCTACACAATTACCAAACATATTGCAAACTGAAAATATAGTTAAACTAACAACATGCTAAGTGTTCGATGAAATGTCAGTTGTCCAAAACTCTTAAAAACTGCAAGTGCTTCATCAAGAATTTGATAGGGGATCTTACATTTGTATTTTTTTTCCTTCTATGGGGGTATCTTGTTCCTCCTACTTGGCTATTTGTATTAGTTTCCTGACCACATGTGATAGTGGTCAACAACTTTGTTTGTGTTCCTTCCCTTTTTTGGGCCTCTCTAGGACTTTTCCTTCCTAGAACTTTCTACCGTATAAAAATGTACTCTAAAGTCCCATTGACCTGCTTTTGATCATCTATGGACATTATTATAATTTCTTTCTTCTATAAATCAATATAAGTGCTTTGCTTTTGAATCTCCATATTATTTCCTGGTTGTTTTTGTTGTGTATTTTGTGCATTTGTGTGTTGTTCATTTGATTACATTACTGCATCACAATTCAATGGTCCAAGTGAATATTATTACTCATTATGCCAAGTGTAAACAATCAAATTCTAGTCTTCCTTGTTACTTGGTGTCACTTCCTCGCCAACATCCGGTTTCACTTGCAATACTCATAACCATCAAATCTAAGCTGACAATAAATCAACTTCTCTTTGACTTAAGGATACGGTTGTTATTAATATTTGGCGAATGCCTTTTTCTCCACAATCTTAAAGACCCACTTATGTCCCTCACTTTGTATGTGATGAGTCACTTATTCCTTGGCGTATAAAAACTTTCTCGACACTTGTAACTAACATTTACAAACAGTGACATAAAAAAAATCCGCTTTGCAAGGTAGGATCACCAATGACTACATGCATTTATGTAGAGTGTTTTCTAGAACTTACATGAAAAGCACAATTAGTAATATAACAATAGAAACAATTAGCAATATATATGTATTTGTATGTATAAGTAAATATGTGTATATATGTATATACAAACAATATATGTATATGCATATACATATACATAAGTACATATATATGCATGTTTATACATACATACATACATACATACACACACACACACACACACACACATATGTATATGTATATGTATATGTATACATACATTTATACATATAATATATATATATATATCAAGGTTGCTAGGAGACCGGTACTGGTACCTGAACCGGAGACTAGTACAGGTTCCGGTACATCTGTTTTTGAAACAAAAGACATGGGTACTTGGAGACAAAAAAATTTTAATATAATTTAATAATTTATAAATTTGGTACATTAAAATTGAAAATATCATGACATTGAACTTTCAAAACAAGAACACTGGAATTTAGAATTAACCTTAAAGTTTAAATTTTTAACACACAAATGACATTATGTCAAAGAGTCAAAGAGTTCATACTACATATTTGATATTAGTTATTACATATTGAAATTCAAAAATGTTGATAGCCTGATAAGCTATATGTAAACCAAAAAATCAAAATCAAAAATCAAAAATCTATTGTCTACACTTCTATGTCATCCATCTCTAGGTCCTTAGCTATGATGCTCTCCAAATAGTTATCACTCTCAAGCTCAAGTTCCTTTGGTGGTAGTATAACTAGGGGTAAATCACGAAGCCCATCTGCTTCAACCACTTCATCCAACATGGCAGCAACATCTCCATCAAGTGAAATTTGGTCCCATTTTGTTGAAAGACCCTCCTTGTACCCAAGCTCTACACTAGAGAGAAGGTGAAGTGAGCTATGAATATACACTAGGTTCACTACTTTCTTTGACCCTAATCAGTTCCTCTTTAGTGAATGAATAAAACCATAAGTACTCCAATTTCTCTCACAAGATGAACTAGCTACTTGTGAGAGCAATCTTATTGCAAATGACTACAATTCAGGGGTGATGCAGGAGCATCTCGGGCTCTCAAGTTATCTGCATCAATATGTACATAAGAAAATTTTTGTTTTCAATTTTGTTGTGTTTTGCAGATGCATTGAAGTTCTTTTTGTAAAACCCTAGCCCCATTGGTTGGTGTTACTCCTTCATCGGCCTGACAGCTCCATTTCGGTGGGACATAGTTCATAGTCCCCTTAAAAGTCCAAGAGCTCTTCGACAGGAGGTAGTTATATCGTCAGGACTTAGAATGCCATCTCTTCGATGAGCCGATGGTGTTGGCTATTCTTTCATTGTTGGTGAGACAATGTCATTTTGGCTGGACTATGAAGTCGGTCCCTTTGATGGGTCGATAAAGTGTTAATCATGCAATGCCCTATTGATGCGTGTTTTATGACACACCAAACATCAGAATAAAATGCCCAAAGACACCCTATCCTCTCTTGAAAAACCACCACATATGCTAAGATTGCGAGATCATATGGCAATTCCAAGGTTCCCTATGTCAAGTATTGACGTGCGGATAAGCTCAATGGTCGTTGTGATATGCTGGTAACACAAAGCGACATATGCAAGGCTTGTTCAATTCACAATGAAGGTCCAGACAATGAGGCTCTACTATTTGGGTCTTGGATCAAACAAACTAAAAAAAGGAGATAAAGGTTTAGAATTTCTAGTCTACTTCCTAAGAATTCAAGAGATAGTATTGACTTGGTGGAACCAATAACCATGCTTTGCTTCGCCACGCTCAACGACAACTACACAAAGGGGGTGCAATCTTCAAGGGAATGTGCTTATGATTTTCACGTCATGAATAACTACCATCAAATTGAACAATATTCATCCAGACAAAATTTAAGCATCCACAAAGTAAGCTCAGGCTAACTTCACGCATTGAATGAAAATCATCCATTCAAAGAAAGTATGAGCAAAAGTTTCACCATAAATCAATACTTATCAGATCTTGCTTTCATCTAACATACATGAAATAAAATCTAAACTATGATGAGGGATAAGAACCATGCCAACTCCAAAATAAGAGAAGTAATCACCATCAAAACAATCCATGCATTACTTATTACTTTAGCAATCGTACACAACAATTACTTATCTCAACATGTTTTGCAACATGCTCCCATATTTTACAAATGAGGGGTGAGCTCAATTTATAGGCTCCCCAATTACAATTCAATGGCCAAGATTGATTTAGGATCAACAGCCGAGATTACAGAATAAAACCCTAATTAGGGTTTGTTGCAACTAACTACTCCCCGACCAATGAGAAAATTACATTCGAGGACACTTGTCCTTTTTGCTAAATATGAACCAACAGTAAAATAGAAAGTTGTTGCATGTTGATTTGGAATAACTTGATTGGTTGGAAGATGACAAGGTGCCACCTCAACGTGTTGGATGTCTTCCTTGGTCACTTTGGTCTTGTTCCTTAGAATATTTTCCTTGCCGATGACTCTGTCCTTTGTGCTTTGATCTTGGATGACTTTGGCTTCTTCTTCTTCTCACCTGTATTGGAAGTCTCGCCTTGGAGCACATGTTTAGACTTGAAGTTATTAAGTCTTTCTTTCCGGATTGCTCTAAAATTCCTTCAAGTGCCTTGAATTTGGAGAAGACTACCTCTGTGCTTTCGCCACAATGGAGGAAATTGGAATTTTCTCCCTGAAGTATTTCCCATACTTAGCCAAATTTTGGCTATTCAAGTTTATTTTGTAACACCTTCATGTGGATCATTCAACATTTAGCCAAAGTTTCGGATGAACTTTGCCTGTGGATCTGTCTTCAATTCTGAATCTGGCTTGTGCTAAGTAGGGTGGATTCCATCCTTGATCAAGGATTTTATTCATTTCCTCTTTACATTTCCCCTTTATTCCTCTTGTTTTCTTTCCAACACTTAGTCAATTTTCTGAATTTCCCTCCCCAAGGTATCAACACTTAGCCAATTTTCTTATCCTCTCCTGGGGGAGACTTTACTTGTGTTTTGACATCTTCATTTTCTTCCTAGGCGGACTTGACAGCAATTTAGACATCCTTACTTGAGCTAGGTCGGAGTTTGCATGTGCTTTGCCATTTCCTTGGAGGACTTCATATGAGCTTGGACATTTTCTCACTTTGAGCAAAGTCGGACTTTATGATGCTCAAGACATTTTCTTCTCTAGGCCATGGTCGGACTTTACTTGTGCCTTTCCAATTTTTTGAATTTTATACTTAGCCAATTTGTGCTTTGAGTTTCCTTGGCTAGGCGGACTTCACTAAGCCTTGGACAAGTGCATGGCGGACTTTGAGAGTCTTTTTCCAACTTCATATTAGGCTGAAGAGATATGGCGGACTTTCATCTTTTCTTTCCATAATCCTTGATGTCTTGGATGGACTTCTTGTTAGTTTTTTCCATTCCCAACTCAAGGTAGGGCGAACTTGGCAATGACCTTGACATGTTCAAGGGCGGACTTTCGAGACTTTCTTTCCATTTCCCTCCAAGGTCGGACTTCATAAGTTTCTTGCCATTCTTCTTGCTGCTGGGTGGACTTGCCACCATTCCATGCCATTCCTTCTTCTCCATGGCGGACTTTCCATTACTTCAAGCCATGTCCAAGGCGGACTTGACCAAGTGTCATGCCATTGCATTAGCTTCCTATGGCGGACTTTGCCTTGGCTTATGCCATTGATCTTGGGTGCCATTTTCCACACTTAGGCAATTTTCACCATGATTTTTAGACTTTTTCATGGATTTTTCCAGATTTTTAAATGATTTTCTGTAATTTTCCATTGGTTTCTTGGGACTTCTGACTGATTTTTTGAAATCTGGGCACCTTCCAAAGATGGAAACCCTGCCAAAAATAGAAACTTTTCCAAAAATAGTAACTTCCCAAAAATAGCCCCTAAAAAATAAGAAGTCTAACATGGGCCAAAAATGAAGTCCCTAAAAAATAGGGGGGTCCGGAGGGGAAATCCCCAAAAAGTAGATGTCAAAATTGACTAAAACGACAGTCGATCTTCGTCCCTCGCGCCTCCTAAGCACTGTGATGATGTTTGCACATAGATTTAGGCTCAAATTCTTCGCTTGACTCAGGTGACCATTCAAAAACTCAAACTCTAAACCCCCAAATAGAGATCAAATGAAACTGAAGCGCAACAGCAAAGCCCTAAAAAGCAAACTACTAGGGTCCCCATTTGCAATGGGGCAATGTGTGAAATAGGTCACAACAGATCCATTTGGTGCTTTTGGCGAAACCTTGTGTTCATGTGACAATTCACACATCTGAAGTATGAATTGGCCACGGACAGCTATGCACAGTGTGTACTGACTGCTCTTCAAATTAGGACGGGAAGCCCCCTCTTGTGCTGATATGCATGAAAAAGTAAAGTAATCTAACTCCTATCTTTTTGACTCAGCTGGAAGAAGCACAAGGTTAAGGAAACCAAGAATGTTGCAGCTAAGGGTTTTCTTTGGTTTTGTAGATCTTAACTACAACTAACTAAATGCTTTTAATCTATCCTATTTCCTCAAGAGAAACAGAGCATGAGGACTTAGGAGCAGGGAATGCTTTGGACAATAAACTTTATAATAGGATTTCCAAGGAGGAGGGACCCCTATCTGAGGCGTAGGTTGATATGAAGGTCATTAGGCACAACATCAAACGACAAGCTTAATTACTAAATTTCCAAGGAGGAAGAACTCCTATCTGAGGCGTAGATATCTAACAAACTTATTGGCAACAACACTTAAACGATAATTCTTCTTTCTAAATTTCCAAGGAGGAGAGACCCCTATCCGAGGCGTAGATATGAAAGAACAACAATTAATGACAACACGAAATAACATCTAGGACAGCAAATTGCATTGGCGAGACATGCATAAAATAAAAGATCAAACTAGAAATTATATTTAATCTAAGGTGAGCCATTACAAGAACATTAACATTTAGGCAAGGCGGCACAACTATTTATTATCACCATAAAAGTTCGTGAACAAACACTGACTAGCAATACTACAAGCAAGGTGGCACAACATGTATGCTATCATCAGCAAAAGTTAATTAAATGAGCAGAGTACTCTTATTTATAGACATCAAAACTGTAGGTAACCCTAAAATCACCTTGAGTTAACAACTAGTCTTGCAAGCATGCAAAATTTTATTGCTAAACCTAAATAAAGGAAACTATACAGTTAATTGGAAAACTACCATCAGTTAACTGAAACAAGACTAAACTAAACTGGACATGTGCAACAAGCAAGTCCTTATTGAAATGAAAGATAACTAATAACTAACATCAGTTAACTGATCCTAATTGAAAGTCTAAACTCCTGCGAAGATATCTCCAAGGATGAGATGTGCGTGCATAAAATCGGCAATTAGAACTCAAGACTAATGCCGAGTTAACTGTTGCTCCTAACTCTATCGAAAATAATTGCAAGTTCCAACTAATTGACTACTCCAAGCCATCACAGGCTATCACCTTGTCCAGGAACTGGTCGACTATCTCCTCTTTTGGCACTTTGACGCTATCTACGATGTTAACCTGCCTGTTCAACTCCCTCTCACCATCTACAATCAGCCTCACGCATTCTCTGACCTCTTCAGTTACCTTTTTGAAACTAGTTGTCATCACTGAGAAGTGATCCAACTTGGATGCCATAGGATCTCCATCTAGACTGTCACAAACAAGCTGCTCAAACTCGGCCTGAACTACCCCAAGATCACTGTAAGTACCATCTTCAAGAAGATAATGGAAAGGAATTTGAGTGATAAACTCATTGATCAGTTTGAGAGCTTCAGTAACATGTTCTTTGAGTGCATCCAACCTTGTAGAGATTCTATCATATGTTTCCACTTTGAAGAGATGTTGTTCTCTCCACATGAAAACCTTCCTTTTATTCTCATCTTCTACAATTGTGTCATATGCAACTACTAACTGAGATATGAGAACTTGGTCGTTTTCCTTGCCCTGTGCTATGGTCAATTCAAGTTGTTGGATGCCTTGACAAAGATTATGTGCATTGTACCTCAACTGATATAACTATGTGAGGAGGTGACGGCCTGTAATAATGAAATCTTCAATCCAGTTGTCCAAAAGCTTTCCATGATTGACTAACTGATCCAACTTCTATTGTGTTGCAGTGTCCCTTGAAGGTGCGGAAAACCTGGTGCTCTACTCAAGTTTCCATGAACGAGATCAGAAATATTTTGTCGGAGTTGCTTGATATCAGCTTTAAGAAGCGCTTTATCTTCTCCGTCCTTCATGACGCGCTTTTCAAGATTACTTGTGACAACTCTGAAGAGGCTCACGTCCATTTCTCTAGTGCTCCTGCCAAGATTTGCTTTGACGAAGGTGAAATCACCAACTTCAACTTCATCCAAGCTCTTACCCTCTAGTGGCGTAGCAACTTCAATGATGATCTCTGCTTCCGGAGTTTTCTCAATGTGCACTTGCTTCTTGATTTTATTGTTTTCTCTCTCCTGATAAGGATCGCCAAACTCAGACAAATCAAACTTATATGAAGGCTCTCGCTTCTATCTTCCCAAGGACCTCTCGAGCCAACATGAATGAATAATGTTATCTACTTGAGGAGAGATTGTTGCTGCTATATCAACCTCTGATGGATCCACTGGCATTGAGGCTGGTCGAACAAGTGATTCCGACTCCGAATCTATATCAATGGGAGGTGACTGCGATGAAAATGGTGTATCAGGAGATGAATCTGCTTCAGCCTATATGACTGTCTCCACTAGAACTTCAGGCACCCTTTCAAACTGTTTCTACTTCCACTTGCCGGTACTTCTCCCCTTTGTGTTTCCACTAGCTCTGACACCTTCAAGTGGCTTCAAGATAACCTTAACTCGAGGCCTTGGCCTTGAGGTAGAAGGTAGTGAAGAAAACCCTATTGGCGGCTCTGTGACTAGAATTGTCTTGCGCCTTCTCTTACTCTCCAAGAAGTGAATGCTAGTTTTGATAATTGTCTTTGACACGTCCTCAATTGAAGTATTTTCCCTGGCATACCAATCTAGTTGGTGAAGTGGCTGGCGAGCAACTTTATCTTTGACGAATGAACTAAGCAGCACCTCTCCGTCATCATCTGACAAACCCTCAACATCCTCTTAGGAAATCAGCAAGTTGAGCAATTTTAAGTCTACAATAATGACATCGATGCACTTCAAATTCGTCTTCACAATTAGCCCAAAAATCCTCAAGTTTTGGCATGTGTGAAACACTTCGCTCCAACCGAGTTGCATAATGACCCAAAGGATCATAGGAACACCTCTCGATGAGAAATGAGAGATTGAGTTTTTCTAACTCGTTCGTCATTAACTTGCAATCAGAAGCCACCTTGCATTTGTAAATACCCCATCCAAAAGGAAAGGTGAATTCTAGCTTGTGTCGACTATGAAGAAAAGAGTGAACCTCCATAAATAGGACTTGGTCTGACGGGTACCTAGGTAGCATCAAAGGTTCTCCGGTGTAACCATACACTCAGATATATGTGAAAGTGGGGAATTGAATGAACCAATCCGCCCAACTCTCCATTGCTGATTTTGCCTCTGGTGAAATCCTGATGTGCATTTTGTTGTCGAGGTCTTTGACTATCTTCATGAAGAAGTGACCATTCACTGCTTTGAAATCATGCCCAACCTTTAAGAACTCCAATTGAGAGTATTATTTGTGAACATGCTGAACACCAAGAGTCCCATTGGTCTTCAAGTGTCTAAAATTGCCTTGGAACGCAATCAAGTAGACCAGGTAAGGCACCATGTGAAACTCGTGGATTTTGAGGAATCGAGTGATTTGCTGGTGAAGGCACTCGCTGATTAACATGGCCTAGTCAAAGTGTTCTTTACCATCGATGATATGAGAAATGACATAGAACATCCACAATCAAAAAAATATTAGCCTCCTCTTGACCTGTAACCCGGTTGAGTAAAGTTATCAAAATAGCAACTTCATCCTTGAACTCACCGTGACCAACCTTATTTGGCATGTTGATCTTCTATACTTTTAACCATCTCTGAACATATTTTCACTGGGATCTTTCTTTGTCTTCACACCATATCTTATCACAAGCCTCAATGACTATAGTGAAATTGTCTGAGCGAGGAGGAATAGCAAAACACTTCTCGACATCCCTTGGCTTAAGGTTGCAAATGACTCTCCCATCAGCTGATATGATTTGTCTTGTAGACGAGTCCTAATGCTTAATGCACACAAGAACGAACTCGAGATCGAAAGCCGTGATAGGGATAGACGCTGCTGCCAGCAACCCGGAACGCTCAAGATTTTTGACTGTAGTGTTGTTGGTACCTTCCAACATGCTCAATTTGACCACTGGATAGACATGACCCAAGTCTGTGTCCGAGGTTTTCAAAAAACTGTGTATCAAGACCGATTTGGCCTTGTAATCTATGGGGTTGAATTGCATTTTAAAAATCTGGATTTTTTACCGTGAAGTTGGGCATGTTCGGACAACTTTCAGAAAAAGCTGAAAAAAAGCTCTCAATGAGGCTAAAAATAGCCCAGTTGCAGGAAAAAAATTCAATTTTTTTTTGAAACATGGGTTTTGTAAAGAGTTCAATTCTAAGCAAACCTAGATCATCAGAAATTCGAAAATATGAGTTTTAGCAAGGCACGCAAAGGCTTTTTAGTCAAAAACTGTAGAGGTCTTAGATAGAGTAGCCGGATACGCCCCTGCCCCTCCTCGGGCACGTGTATCCCCGTATCCGATACGAATACTTGTAAGATACGCCATGGATACACATTGGATACTGTACCCACACGTTCCCAAAAAACCGTGACTTTCCAGCCGTGCCGGATACTATGTGATTTGATTTTCAAAAAAGCTGACGTGAATCTTCCAAAATATTATCTTGAAAAACTTCAATCATGCAATTTTTTGTTTTGTTTTGAATAAATAAAACCTACACCAAATGAGGAAGACAAATGAATTGTTTTTCTATTTCAGCAACCCATTTTTCTAAGTCTTCTCCCAATACAACTCTACTATTTTTTTGGTGTTTTAATTTTTACAAATTTAAAAAAGTTAATTGTTTATAATTTTATATTTGTATTTAATATTTATATTATATTTTAATTTATATTTTCTTATTTGCTTTTAAAGTAATGAAAATCTCCTCTAATAACTTAGAAAATATATGTGTATTTTTTTTATGAATGTCGTATCCAGCCATCTCCATATTAGGGGTCTTAAAAAATGGTCATATATGTATCCAATACCGTATCCGTATTTATATCCATATCCGTGTCCATGCAACTTTGGTTTTAGAGCTTCCCGGGGCAATTTTTCTCGAGAAAATCTGGAACATGGGTTTTGTAGGCAATGGAATTCTAAGGCAACCCAGATGATTCAATTTTGGACAATATGTGTTCTTGCCCCACATGCAAAGGAATCTTAAGAAAAAAGCATAGTGGTTCTAGAATAAAAGCAGCGGGCAATTTTCTCAAAAAAATATAAGACGTGGGTTTTGCTGCTGTCGCTGAAATATGTGAACCCAGATGATCAGATTCTGAAAATTTCGCCGTTTACTTTAACATGTGAGAGAAAACCTAAGGCAAGAATAAAAGAATTTTAGACAGAAGATAGAAGTTTATTTGTTCTACCTCAAAAAGTCACCTATGCTTGAACTGGATTCGATGAAGTCTGCATGCACTAAAAAATTGAAGTCTAGAAAATGTATCTTCTGAACAATCTGGACCTGGCACTGCGAAGAACACTGAAAAATATTACTCGAAGCACCTTCAAATCTTCGTTTGCTCAAGAAAATCGTGTTTGCTTGCACCTGTGATGAGAATAATGGACACCAACATGACTTAAATAAATAAATTTAAGTGTAGAGGCGTCACAAATTAAATTAAAACTAGGCGCCACCCTGATTGGACCTCAAAATGTATGGCAATCTCTAATTGGACCCCCTTAACTCAGTTAATTGATTGAGAAATTCGCCCTAAATAGGGCACTAGCTTCTGATTGGACCAAATTCAGTTTAACAATTCATGCAAAAATGAATCGCCCCTTTTGCAAGCAAAATTAATTTCAGTTGAAAACAATTAACTGAGAATTAAATAAATATTTAATCTCAGTTCACAATCTCCACCTTTATAGAGCGCTTCATGTACTTGAGTCAAAAAGTCAAACTTTGACACTAGGCGTCATCTTCCAGAGTTAGAAATTTTATTGCAAATTTCATTTCACAAACCTCATCGGAGCCCATGTTCGACCACTGATTCTGATTGACTGATGTGTCCAGAAGACTAGCTGACAGTTTCATTGAAGAGCAGGATCAAAACTGACAAGAAACTCCTTGAGGCTGCAAAGCCTAATTCTGAGATCTGAGGCTTCAAAATTCAGGGCGCCCCTGGAGGCTAGGGGCGCTTTTGGCTTCAAACTTAGTCAAATTTTCATTATTTTGAAAGGTAATTCTAACCTCCCTTCATCTCGTGTCCTCCAGCGTTCAGGAAAACTTCAAAACTGACAGGCAGGCTCACTGCGAAGCTGGCTCCGTTCTCCACAATAGCTCTTGGAGAGCACTTTTCCAAATTTCATCATCTACTAGGTTAAAATCAAGGGCGCCCCTGGCCTCCAGGGACACTTTTGTTCCCAGATTTAACCATTTTCCAAGCTGGCTAAAATCACACTTAATCCTTGGCTGCAAGCTGCTGACTTATCCTTTGACTTGACTGAGGTATGCAACGGAAAGCTAACAGCGACACGGACAGGATGAATACTTGAGATGACCAAAAAGATTGCATTCAAGGCTCCAAAAATTTGGGCGCCCCTGGCCTCTAGGGATGCTTTTGCTTTTTTCCTTGAGATCTTTACCATGATTAGACCTTACGTTTGACTCTTGATTCCGGTAGTTCAACAACTTAGATTAACTCACTGACGGGTTCGTTGCAAAGCCTGATCAAGTCTGAGACAAACATCCTAAGTATCATTTGGTTGGAAACTTCCATCCGGTCCCTCAAAAAGATTGGCGCCCCTAGCTAAGAGGCGTGCTTTTCACTCCAGTGTTAGTCATTTTTTTATCTCCCTCTTTTCTCGTTCAATCTCCCATATCAGGTGCTAGACAGATCCTTCAGGCTAGCCGGTAGGCTCATCGCGAAGCTGACAGTATTCCTGAGAATTCTTAGAAGTGACAAATCCCAAAAAAGAAATCTAGGTCTCTGAAATCTAGGGTGCTCCTGGCCTCTAGGGGCTCTTTTGCTCTAGAGTAAGAAAAATTTCTGTGATTTTCATCCCAGTGAAAAATCCCCTCCGAGATGAAGCACCATTATGAACTTATCTCACTATAGATTCTTCATTCGAGCGTTTTAGGCTTAGATTTCGACACCTGGTCTCTGGCCATCTACCATTGACGACCTCAAAGCTCCTAACTTTCCACCTGAAAAAAGCAAAAACTACCCACCAGACTTAAACTGACTTTTAACTGAATATGACTTCACCATTGTGATCGTGAAGTGAAATAAGCCAATCAAAACAATTTTTAATCAATTTTGACAAGTTTCAATTTTTAGGGTTTTTGACCTAAAAATAGGGTGTTGGAAACCATAATTTTCAATTTTTTTCAAATTTTACCAATATCTTCCTGACATCAAACTGACTCAAAGTCCATACTTGATTTGCCCAAAAACTGTGTTTTGATATCATTTTACAAGGTTTAGACTCTTTTAAGCAAAATGCCTTAATGAAGCAAAAAAATTGGTTTGGGTACAACACCTTGCTATTTCGAAGTGAGAGCTTATGAAGTCCCCTCAATATGATATGTTTGACTATTCAGCCCGCTAGCCCGTATCTTTGGTGGTGGGTCCCGATTAGACACCGAGGGAAAGCAGGGATTGGCTATGAGCTGAAGACCAAATGACTTGGCCGACACTTCGCCATGTATTTGGAGGTTAGTTGTTTGTGGCCATTTGGTTGTAAGAAGTTGTAACGACTGTTTTTGGTATAGTTTTTGGAATGTAGAACGAATGTATCAGGGGAGAGGGAATGGACGGCATCCTATGAAGAATTCGGTGAATTGTTCGATTGAACAAAACAAGGGGAGGGGGAGTGGGGTGGGGCGGGGGTTAATGTTTATGGACTTTGTAGGCTTGAAAAAAAATGTCAATTTTTGGTCTCGGTGATAAATCCTTGTAATAGAACTTTTGAATGTAATCTGTAATCAGTTGATAGAAACAAAAGGAGGGTTGTTGAAAATTGTTGCATTGTAGGATGGTATTGTTGCTTGATTGACAGCCTCACAAGGCTCTTCAATCTCAACTGCATTAAGTGGTATCAGAGCAGGTTTGATCCTGGAGAAAGTGTCAAAGATATTATGAAGTCCTGAAGGGAATTTGTTGTGGGTAAGTGAGCAAAGGAAGAAGACCTACAACTGCAAAGGGCTTGCGTAAAATGGCACAAAGAGGACGTGGCAGAGGAAGAGGGGCGCGAAGAGATGCAGACCCTATCCTGATGAGAATGTTGAGGGGAATTATAGC